>PVJD01006913.1:0-91335 GCA_004026545.1 Mormoops blainvillei | reverse complement strand
CTTTCTTCTTCTCTAAAATCAATACATGCTGTAATATGGATATACCTTGAGGACATGATGCTAAGTGAACTAAGCCAGTCACAAAGAAGACTGTGAGTCTACTTATAGAGGTATCTAGAGCAGTCAAATTCATAGACACAGAGTAGAATGGTAGTTGCCATGGGCTGAGGGGAGGGGCTGGGGTGTTGCTGTTTCCCGGGCAGAGTTTCAGTTCTGCAAGATGAGATGAGCTCCGAAGATGGCGGCGGCGACGGTTGCACAGGAGTGCGAAAGTACGTAATGCCACTGAACTGCGTCCGTGAGACGGTTAAGCTAGCAAACTTTATGCTGTGTGTATTTTACCGCAATAAAAACAAAAATTTTTTAAATGCTACAAACTTAAAAAGGTGAAGAAGCCTGGATGAAAGGAAAATGAGTGAGGGAAGTGAGGAGAATCTAGGCCTGAACAGAGTCCACAAAATATTTAACTATTTGCTGTTAACTTTTGGGTAATTGTCAGAGGTGGGCCATGAATCAAACTCCAAGCTTCCTGGCAGGCAAGGTAAAAAGGTGAAACAGGATCCATTAAGTCCAGCGTTCATCCATTTAAAAAAAGATGAGAGAGAAAATGGGCGGTTCTGAGCTCTGCCACCTGAGTGGCTCCTCCTGAGTGTCTGAGGCGACCGCGCTGCAGGAGGTGGGCGGCACTGGGTATGACTATTCCGAGGCGGGTCATTCAGAGGTCGAGCTCAGGGGTCGGGGCCTGCATTCAGCTGTGGCAGGGCAAGTTATAGAACCTCTCTCCGCCTCAGCTTCTGCAGCCTGTGAGTGGGGGTAACGCGTGAGACCTACCTCCGCAGTGGGCGATGAGGAAGAAATGAAGTCATGCATTTAAAGTCCCAAGCACAGTACCCAACCCAGAGTGAAATCTCAGCAAACGTCAGCGTTCGGAGTGGGTGGTGCGATGGCTGGTGGCCTAACTGGTAGCAAGGACAGGCAGGTGACTCCACTCCAGGCTCCAGGACTAAGGGAATTAGCCTCTCTCGCCGCCCACCCCCTGCTCTGCCCCCCTCCCCCAGTGCTGACTGCTGGGGCCAACAGCTCTGAGTCACTGCTCTGGCCCCCGGAGGGGTGTGTCCTGGCCTCTCCAGACCTTTGGACAGCATCTGGATGAGCCAGGTGTGGCCCGATGGTGCCTTGCCCATTTTGAGGGGCACCTGTCTGCCTGTCACAAGGCATCTGAGAAGCTCAGGCCCGGGCCCAGGGTCAGCTTCAGTGAGTCACAGGTGGCCAGGCAGACGGTGGGGCTGAGAGGCCAGGATGTAGATTCAGATGACCTGGGTCCTAATTCCCTCCTCACTGCTTCCCAGCTAGTGGCCTTGGGCAAAGCAGCTCATCTCCCTCAGCCCCAGGGTTCTCATCTGTAGAATGGGCATAACAGCAGAGCCCAACCCAGTCAATAAAGATTAATCAGGTAACGCAGTCAGGAACTTGGCAAAGGGCGAGAGATAGGGAGACATGCGCGTGAGGAAGCAATGCAAGTGTACATCCGTCTGGATTCGTATCCACTGTCCTAGGTGTATGGTTCTTAGTGTTTTAATTATATTTAATTGATTATGCTGTTAGAGTCGTCCTGATTTCTCCCCCGTGCTCCCTTTGTCCCCCTCCACCCGACACCCGACTCCCTCAGGCAATCCCCACACCATTGTTCCTGTCCATGGATCATGCATGTAAATTCTCTGGCTGCTCCATTTCCTGTGCTGTACTTTACATCCCTGTGGCTGTTCTGTAACTACCTGTTTGTACTTCTCAATCCCCTCACCTCTTCACCCATTCTCCCACACACCCCTCCACCTGGCAACCATCAAAACACTGTCTGTATCCATGACTCTGTCTCTGTTCTTCTTGTTTGTTTAGTTTTTTTTTAGATTCAATTGTTGATAGATTTGTATATTTTGCGATTTTATTGTTCATAGTTCTGATCTTCTTTTTCTTAAATAAGTCACTTTAACATTCCAATTATAGTGATTTGGTGATGATTAACTCTAGTTTTTTCCTGCCTGGAAAGCTCTTCACCTGCGCTTCGATTCTAAATGATAGCTTTGCTGGGTAGAACAATCTTGGCTGTAGGTTCCCGCTTTGCATGACTTTGAATATTTCTTGCCAACCCCTTCTAGCCTGTGAAGTTTCTTTGGAGAAATTAGCTGACAGTCTTATGAGAAGTCTCCTGTAGGTAACTAAGTCCTTTTATCTTGCTGCTTTTAAGATTCTCTCTTTATCTTTAAACTGTGGCATTTTTTTTCTTCCCCAGCTGGTGTAGCTCAGTGGATTGAGCGTCGGCCTGCAAACCAAAGGGTCGTGGTTTGATTCCCCAGCCAGGGCACATGCCTGGGTTGCGGGCCAGGTCCCCAGTAGGCGGCCGTGCACGAAAGGCAACCATGCATTGATATTTCTCTCTCTCTCTTTCTCCCTCCCTTCCTCTCTAAAAATAAAATAAATAAAATCTATAAACTTTGGCATTTTAATTATGATGTGTCTTGGAGTGGGCCTCTTTGCATCCATCTTGTTTAGGACTCTGTGCTTCCTGGACTTGCATGTCTATCTACTTCACCAAATTAGGGAAGATTTCTTTCATTATTTTTTCAAACAAATTTCCAGTCTTTCTCTTCCCCTTCTGGCACCCCTATGATGTGAATGTTGGAATTCACATTGGAGAAAGCTATCCCCCAGCACTCATGTTGATACTTGAAGTGGTCCCAGAGGCTCCTTACATTATCCTCTTTTGGGGGTGAGAAGGAGGATTCTTTCTTCTTCTTCTTTTTTAATATTTTATTTTTAAAAAAATTTTTTTAATTTATTTTTAGAAAGAGGGGAAGGGAGGGTGAAAGAGAGGGAGAGAAACATCAATGTGTGCTCGCCTCTCATGCACCGCCCCTCAGGGGCCCGGTCTGCAACCCAAGCATGTGCCCTGACTTGGAATTGAACAGGTGACTCTTTGGTTTCCAGGCCGGCACTCAATCCATTGAGCCACACCAGCCAGGGTCTTCTTGTTGTTCTGATTGGTTGGGGTTTTTTTTTGTTTTGTTTTGCTTTGTTTTGTTTTGTTTTGTTTTGTTTGTTTCCTTATGTTCTAAATCATTGATTTAATTCTCAGCTTCTTCCACTCTACTGTTGTTTCCCTGTAAATTGTTCTTTATTTCCATTAGTGTATCCTTTGTTTCTAACTGTATCTTTTTCATGCTGTTGAGATCCTCACTAAGTTCCTTGAGCATCCTTACAACCAATGTTTTGAACTCTGCATCTTATAGATTGTTTATCTCCATTTTGTTTAGTTCTTTTTCTGGAGTTTTGATCTGTTCTTTCATTTGGACCATGTTCCTTTGCCTCCTCATTTTAGCAGCCTCCTGTGTTTGTTTCTATGTATTAGGCAGAGCTGATATGAACTCCCTGTCTTGGTAGCATGGCCTAATGTAATAGGTGTCCTATAGGGTCCAGTGGAACACCCTCCCCTATCACACAAGATGGGTACTCAAGGTGTGCCCTCTATGTGGGCTGAGTACACCCTCCTCTTGTAGTTGAGCCTTGATTGCAATTGGCAGGTCAATGGGAGGGATTTACCCAGACCAGTCAGCTACAGGGACTGGCTGTGACCCCTAACCACCAACCTCCACCCTCCATGGAAGATCGGCTATGCAGAGGCAGGGTGGTGGCCCTCCAATGTGGTCTGTAGATGTCCACTGGGTATGCAAGCTCTGGGTTATCCCAGGTGGTACAGGTCAAGGTCACCTTGCATGAATTATAAAGCAATCTGAGATGGCCGCTACTTGTGCTGAGCTTGGAGACTCGCAGGCAAAGCCAAGCTGTGAATCTAGGGTGGCTGCTAGTGCCGGGCCTGGAGCCGCTTAGCAAGAGGTGTAGGGGCTGGGGGCTCACTGAGGCCAGCTGTTGCTTATTTGATAGGATTTGGGAAGTTGCGAAGCATGAGTGAAGATCAGCCATTCATATGGAAAAGTCACAGTTAGCAGTTTGGGTGAGCCCATAAGCTGGGTGGGATGGAGTCTCAGGGGATCTCCAGGGCAGAGAAAACAGTGAGCCAGGTTGATGGAGTCTCGGTACTGGCACCCACCTGCTGGCTCTGTGGCTTTGTGGGGGGAAGGTTCAGAAAAGGGACAATGGCCTCTGCCTGCCTTTCTGTCTTGGAGAAAGCTGTTCCCCGGTGTTGATGCCAGACACTTCATTTCCTCCCCACTTGCCACTGGTACCTTTCAAGCTGCTACCCCAGTGCTAGAGCTCAGAGGGAGTGAGTCTGAGAAAGTCCGTGTGTGGGCTCTCTAAGGGGAACTACTTGGGACTCCAGAAGTTTGTTCCACTGACTCAATCCCCACTGGCTTTTGCAGCCAGAAATTATGGGGACTTATCTTCCTGGCACTGGAACCCTGGGGTGGGGCCCTGGTTTGGGGCTGGGACTCCTTGCTCCTGAGATATCTCTCCCGAATTTTTACCCACCACACATGGGTGAGGGACCAGCCAGTTCCGCATCTGTGCCTCTCTTACCAGTCTGGATGGAAGTGGTTTCTTTAATTCCATAGTTGTCAGACTTCCATTCAACTCAATTTCTGACCATTCCGAGTGACGGTTGTTCTATAGTTTAATTGTAATTTTGATGTGGTTGTGCAAGGAGGCGATCTGTATTTACCTATGCCACCATCTTAGGTGTTGGGGGGTTTGTATTTTTTATTGTTTATTCTATTACAGTTGTCCCAATTTTTTTCCCTTTTGCCCCCTCTCCGCCCAGCCCACCCCTCTCTCACACAGTCACTCCACTCTCTGTTGTCCATGTCCATGGATCATTCATATGTGTTTTTTGACTAATCCCTTTCCCTTCCTTTCAACATTCCCCCTCCCCTAGGTGTGTGGTTTTTTAAATTTTGAACAGAAAAACTTCCCATTTCCTGTCTTTGCTGGCAACCTACCATGCAGACCCACTGTGTTCAGAAACTGATCAAGTTGAAATCAAGTCCTCAGTTGTCCCTAGATGCACGACATTGAGCCAAGCCATTCGCCTCTGGGCCACCGCTTCTCCATCGGCAACCTGGAGACCGCCTTTCCACACGCACGCCATACGGCTTCAGAGGGCGCCTGGAGAGCCTGCGCTGAGAGGCCCTGCTGCCCATGTGTCCAGTTCCCTTCAACTTCCCAGTCACTGCTCCGTGTGCACAGAGCTTTGTACGGTGCAAACTTCCTTCACTGCTCTGTTCTGCGGTCAAGGGACCGGCCCAAGAACAGCCCTTTGGTGTTAGAGATTCACGGCCTCCCACCCTAAAAAGAACTTGGGAACCCAAGAGACCAACCCCTCTCCATCACTCAGACCCCTGAGCCCCTTTCCATGGCATACATTCTCTCTAAAGTGCCCCCTTCCGACTGGCTGTTCTGCCACAGCTTGCATGCTTCCAACGCTGGGGAGCTCACCTTCTCCCAAGGCTAACACTCTCTGGCGTCATGTGTGTGTTTTACTGAGTCGAGAACTGCCTTGGCCCCTCCCACTGGGCCTGCATGTGGGAGCACCAGTCCCAGTTCCTCTCGCTGGAACAGCCCCCACCCCAGAGCCTTTCCTAGGGTCTGACAGTCAGTCACTCCCCACCACCATCACGGGCAGGTGTTGCAGCCACACAAACCTGGGGCCACACTCCAGCTCTGTCCCTTCCTGGCTGTGTGACCTAGACGGGCAAGCCACTCTCCACCTCTGAGCCTCAGCTTTCAGGAAAATATGGGGAAGTAAAATAATCGTGTGGCTGTTTTCTTTCTGTACAGAGAGTGGAGCCCTGAGATGAAACATGCCCTCCTGAACCCCCTGCCACCTCCGCGTTATTCAACAGGGTGCATGTTCACTGTGCGCCAGGCACAAGGCTGGTCCCGGGCCGGGCCCTGGTGGGTGGGGTGGGGTGTGCATCCTGCCCCCACACAGGGAGACTGTGTGTGAGAGCAGAGCAGGTCAGGCCAAGAGGAAGGAAAGGGAAGGCCAGTCAGAGAGAAGAGTGTGTCCAAAACCCCATTCTGGAACGAGCCCAGCCCTTGGGAGACCTGAAAGACCAAGGCGGCTGGAACTCAGAAGACATTTGTTCAGGGCGTCATGTTTCAAAAACTACTGTACATTCATACAACGGACTGCTATTCGGTAACTTTTTTTCAAAAGACACCCCTAGCCCTGACCAGTGTGGTTCAGTGGGTTGGGCATTGTCCCAAATAATGAAAGGTTACCAGTTCGATTCCCAGTCAGGGTGCATGCCTGGGTTGTGCATTTGGTCTCCTGTTGGGGCATGTACGAGAGGCAACAGATCTATGTTTCTCTCTCACATCGATGTTTCTCTCTCTCTCTCTCTCTTCCCCCCCATTCCCCTCTAAAAATAAATGAAATAAAAAATAGACACCCCAATGTTCACTGCAACATTATTCACAGTAGTCAAGACATGGAAACAACTTAAGTGTCATTAGCAAATGAATGGATAAAGAAAAGGGGACATGAGGTGGGATATTATTCAGCCATAAAAAAGAAATCCTGTTGTTACAAGGATATTGTACATTGAGCTCTAACTAGTCCCACAGGGTAGAGAAGCCAAGCCACACAGCTGTCATCAGGCTGTGCCTGCAATGCCTGCAGATTTGGGTGGATTCCTCAAGTTCTCGAGGTCCCCAAAATGTCTTGAGGTTTTTTCCTTGCCATCTCCCGGAGAAAGAACCTTCGCTCCTTACCCGGAAATGTAACAGGAAAATTGAAACGGTGGGGAATTCTAAGCATCCCGCCATTCTCTTTGATGTTGTTTCTGTAAGTGCTGACTCTGACTAATATGTAGCTGGTAGATAAACAGCATGTTTGTATAAGAATCCTAGGAACTAACTTCAAAAGATATAGACTCCAACCTTCAGGTATCCCAGCTCTGGGAGATTTGCTGACCTTCAGCCACGAAGCCAGGATGACGTGAAGCCAGGACGACTAAACCAGGATGACACACACCGGGCCATCGCTTGTCTGATCAGTGCGGACTGTGCCTGTCTGCACGCGGAGCACTTTCCAACCCCCTCCCTCGATCTCTCTGTTCTGTTCCCTCCTCCCTCCTTATAAGAACCTCTGCCTCCGCTGAGATGGGAAGATGGGCTTTGAGGCGCGAGTCCCCATCTTCCCAGGAGATGGCCTTTCAGACATCTGGACCCCGTCTTCCAGGCAGCCGGCACCTGAATAAACCACTTTCCTTTCCGTCGGCACCTGCCTGTCCAGTATTGGCTTCCGCAGTGGCAGAAAGCCGGACCTGCATTGTTACACTGTCATTCGTGACAACATGGATGGACCTGGAGGGCATCGTGTTAAGTGAAATGAGCCCAACAAAGAAAAACAAATGTTTCATGATCTCACTTACATATGCAAACTTTAAAAAACAAAAAAGTCAAGTACATATTGTAGAAACAGATTGTAGAATGGTGGTTGCCAGGGGCTGGGGCTGGGGGGAAATGGGGGGATGTTGGTCAAAGGGTACAAACTTTCAGTTTTAAGATGAGTAAGTTCAGCCCTGACTAGAGTGTGGCTCAGTGGGTTGGGCATCATCCCACAAAGCAAAAGGTCGCTGGTTCGATTCCCAGTCAGGGCACATGTCTGGGTTGTGGGTTCAGTCCCGGTGGGTGCATGTGTGAGAAGCAACTGATCTATGTTTCTCTCTCACATCAATGATTCTCTCCCTCTCTTTCTCCCTCCCTGCCCCTCTGTCTAAAAATAAATAAATAAAATCTTTAAAATTTCTTTTAAAAAGATGAATAAGCTCAGGAGCCTAATGTACAGCCAGGTGTCTTAGCTAAGATTGTTCCTGTCTTATACTTGAAAGTTGCTATGAAAGTACAGCTTCAGTGTTCTCACCGTAACAACCACAAATGGTAATTATGTAGGTGAAGGATGTGCTAACTGTAAACATTTTGCAATATATACATATATCAAATCTTTATGTTGCACAGATTAAACTTACACAATGTTATATGTCGATTATACATCAATAAATCTGGGGGGAGAGAGACTACTAATGGCAGGCTGGATCTCAGAAACACGATGCTGTACAGAAGAAGGCAGCGTTCACACAGCCGGTCGTTCCTCTGACATGAAGTTCTAAACACACAAAACGAACCTACAGTGACAGGAACCAGATCAATCCTTACATCTTGAGAGGG
The DNA here is from genome assembly GCA_004026545.1 of Mormoops blainvillei. Lineage (NCBI taxonomy): Eukaryota > Metazoa > Chordata > Mammalia > Chiroptera > Mormoopidae > Mormoops > Mormoops blainvillei. The sequence goes on along the minus strand of PVJD01006913.1, from coordinate 83,148 downwards.
CCGACTTGGAAGGGGGTGAGTGGGGACTTTCTGGAGCGAGGAAAACAGTCCAGATCTTGATCGGGGTTTTAGTTATACAGAGGGGAGCATTTATGAAAAATGCAGGAAGCTATACACATATGCTTTGTGCATTTTACTGTATATCTGTAAAGCATACCCTAAATTAGACCGCAATTTAATTTTAAAAAAAGAAAAAGAAAAATACGTGTTTGTTGAAGAGAGAACCAGAATGAGGTAAAAAGTAGGCTCTTCTTCATTTACAAAACGGGCATGACAGCAGAACCCAACTCAGACGGGTGTTACAAAAGCTAACGGAGTAATGCAGTCAAGCACTTAGCGCAGGGCAAGAAATGGAGATATGCCCATGAAATAACAATTCAGATATGCGCCGTGCTTCCTTCCTTCATGGCTCTGAGAAGAAATCCTGGGCCCTGTCTCTTTCTAGAGGAACTCCTTCACCTCAGGATGTGTCGGTTTTCAAACCTGTAAAACAGAGATAATAGTAATATTCCCACGCTGCTTCGATTTTAGGAATAACTAAGTTAATGCATGTTAAGCGCTTAGACTATTGTTTGGCTCATGGTAAAAGCTCAACAACTGAAAGCTTTAAAAAATAAGTTGGTCTCACTAAAACAAAATAATAATAAGCAAATAAATATATATATATTTTAAGTTGGCCTCAAAGTAGCGGGCCTAACCCCAGCAGAGTGGGGCCAAGTCCTGGGTGGAGAAAAGGGGGCCTCATGGGGCAGCCTCTGGGAGGCAAGGTCTTCAGGGACTACAACGCCAGGCACGACCCGGCCAGAGTAGGGGCACACTGGGAGTTGTAGTCCTCTCCGCCTTCATAAGCTCAAGGATGCGAGGCAGCCGGGATGCGCTTGGGGGTTTGGAATGGCAGCCCTGAGCAGGTGTCTACCATTCTCTATCTAGGCTGGCTCTAGCGATGGGCATATGCCCTCTCTTGTCACTCCAGTGTTCCAGTCTCCCCAAGGAGATATTATTGCTCCCATTTCCCAGATGAGGCAACTGAGACTCAGAAAAGGCCCCAAACGGGAGAACCTAGATCGGCCTACTCCAGAGTGCTCTTTGTATACGGATCCCTCCCTGCCTCTCCATCCGAGGCTGGGAGAAAGGGGCAAACTCTCCGTGAACCAAAGGCTCTTTGAACCTTCACAAAGTCGTATTAATTTTACAGACGAGAGACTATGTCAATCACTAGTCCAAGGTTACGCGGACAGTAAACAGCAGCTGGAAAGCCCAGCTCCAGGCGCTTCGCCCTCGCCCGCCCTTTCCCGCGGGACGCTGAGTGGGCGTGGTCGAACCGCACCACGCCCTCTCCCCCCCTCCCGCGCGCTTGGTGTAGTCCAGGTAGTTCCATACGCGCGCGGGAGTAGGGGTGAAAACTGCGCAGCCGGCGTGGGCCTCGCGCTTGCGCCCAGTGGTGAGGTCCGCGGACGATTCCACTGCGTGGACCTAGAGGGGGGGCCGCGGCCGGTGGCGCTCGGGCCCCAGCAGGACCGGGACCCGGGGCTGCAGCGGGAGCGACGCGCCGGCCGCCCGGTGGGGGTGGAGCCCCGCCGCGGCCCCAGGTAACGCCTGGCCTGGCCCGGCCCCTGCGCTCTGCGCCCCAGCCGCGGGGACAGCGAGGACTGAGCGATTGGGGGTGGCCAGGGGCTGGCAGAGTAGCGCAGGGACTTTCAGCGAGACCTGTGCCTGCGTCCGCAGGGCTTAAGCTCGCTGTCCCGGGACCTGGAGCCAGAGCCGCTCCGCTTAGCTGTCCACCCACTAGGTTCAAGTGCCCCATTCCGGGAGCCCCTGGGAACTACAAGTCTCAGCCTGCCATGCGTACTGCGCATGCCCGGGTTGTAACCCCTGGCGGGTCCCGACTTCAGCTGAGGCCCAGGCGTCCGGGACGGAGAGCTGTGGTCCTTTGGCCTCGTCGCGTCCGTTCCATTTTACCGGCGCTCCTTGCGCCAACCCCTGGGGAGCCAGAACGTCCTGGCCCCTGCCCCATAGTGGCTGCGGGCCCGGGAACAGATCACTGCACCCAAGTGCCGTCGTTAACTGCTTTCAGGATGTCGGATCGCCAGGGATGGGGGCCCCGGTGGGGGGAGGCAGAGAGGGTCTCGTCTTGTCCAAGGTCACACAACTTTCGTTGCCTGAGGGCCACTGCAAGCCCGAGTCGAGCTGGTGCTGGAGGTTGGGAAGGCGATGTGGGCAGGAAGGGGGTGGTAGGAAGCTGGCTTTCGAGTAGAAGAGACACTTAAGATGGAGGGAAATGTAGTATTTGGTTGGATTTATCTCCCTGGATCTGCCATGCGCTGCAGTCCTGTAGTTCCCGGTTTTCATCTGTGGATGATGTAGTGACGGTACCTGCTACCTGTTCTGCAGACCCTGGGGGTTCCAGTGGTGAGCTGCAGGGAAGAGGAAGTCGGAGAGGAGAGCCCCTCCCGGCGCCATACCCACAGAGCTCCCACATCCAAGTGCAGACCCAGACCTGGAAAGTCGGGCAGGCACCCCAAAGATGCACACATAGTGAGAAAACCACTGTTGACTCTCCAGGTAGGTAATATCATCCCATTTTACACCTGCCCAAACTGAGCCTCAGAGGGGGTGACTTCTTAAGATCACACAGGCTGGCTTTAGCGGTCCTGTATTTAACCATCAGTGTATTCCTGCCTTGTTGGCACATACTGAGTGCTCAGTAAATGTCATCTGTCACTAGTGTTAACAATGTCCTGATTTTACAAATGAGAGACTATGAGGCAGAGCCCAAACAACTGGCCCAGAGTTTCAAAGCTAGGGCCAGAGTGCTGCAGACCTGAGCCCCAAAGCCCGGGAGCTCCTTTATGGGGTACCCCACCCTCGCCACATCCGCTCCTTTTTAGGGGAGTCAAAGCTTGGGGCCCAGATGTGAGGGTGGTTTGTTCAGGCCTGTCCTGAGCTGGCTCTACCAGGCTGGGCGGTGTGTCCCTGTCTGGCTCTGCTTACAAGACTATGAGGCACTGCTTCTTTGGAGGTTTGAGGAGTCTCAGGAGAAAGGAGTGGAGTACTTTCTGACCCGGAGTAGGGGCGGGTGGCAGCCAGCTGGCCAGGCTCTTGGGCGGGCCAGTGGAGCAGGGCAGGGCCCCAACAGGGACAGATGACCCTTCCTTCTTCCTGTTCAGGAGAATCCCATCTCCCGCACAGGAGACCTAGGGGCGGGAGCTGGAGCGTAGCATCCATTTTGCACCTGGAGCTACCAGTGTTCGGATCCGGGTCCGGGGACCCTGGGTTGACATTTGCATGGCATGAACCAGGCGAAATGTGAGATTAGATTCCCTGCTCCCCTGAGTTACCTCATCTATACAGTGGGGCAAATGCTGGTGCCTAGCGCATGGGTTATTGGAAGAACCAGTGAGCCAGTGATCAGGATGGGACTTGCCCAGACCGTGCAGGAGACCCTGGGTCCCCAATTTCTCCACAGAACCTCATGGCAGAAGCCTAGGCAAGGGTGAGCCCCCCTACCTCTGGTTTCTGGAACTCACTGGCCCATACTTCCAGGATCTGTGGCAAGCGGTGTTACTTCCTGAGCCACCTTCCTCATCTGATGAAAGTAGCAAAGCTGGCCTTGACGGGGGTGGGGTGGGCCGGCTGATGAGAATGAGGCTTGCAAGAGGTGTGCAGGCCACATTCCTACAGTGGGGTTCCGAAGCATAAGACTTGGCAGTGAACCTGAGAGGGGATTTCATAGGAAAGTCCAGATTTCTGGCTTCTCTGGAAAATCTGGTAAGATTGAGCCACCTTCCCTCTTGCTCCAGAGCGATTCTGCATGCAGTCGGGAAGGCTTTTCAGGTTAGAGGGAGATGCGGTACTGGCCTCTAGCCCCGGGAGAACCCGGAGGTGCTGCGGGGATTTACTGAGGGCCCCAGAGGGTTGTGCACGAGAGAGGGCAGGGCAGGGATTGCCTGGCCCTGTAGCCTAGCAGTAAGAGTCAAACCCAGAGTCCCTTCCTTGGGCATCCACTGCCCCATGTGAGCCAGGGTAGGAGGAGTCCCTACCTGATGCAACGTGATGGCAGTTGTGCTGCGTGTTGAGGAAGTCAGAGCAGCGGACTGCCAGAAGACAGGTCAGGAGGCGGTCTGGAAACTGAGTCCCAGAGGTTGGACAGGGTTTTGCCTGAGGTGAGTAGAGGTTGTTGAGGGTATTCTAGGCAGAGTGAATGGTGTGGTCAGAGGCTTAACGGCTTTAAAGTACAGAACTGAATCGTGGCAGAAGAGGCACTTTCTGAGGGTGGGGAATGGGAAGGCTTCTTACTGTGTTGCCTGGGGCAAGTCAGTTCCCCTCCTGTAGCCTCAGATCGTCACCCATAAAAAAAGGCTGGTGGCGTCTGCCTCCCAGTGAAGGCTGCATGTCAGTGCCCTTAAAAATTCCGAATCCTCTCAGGCCAAAGGGGAGCATGCAGTGATGCACTGTGACAGAGCTGTGTGCAGGTTCAGTGGCATGAAGTAAAGGTCACGGTGCATTGAGCCGCGCTCAGGGATGGGGGAGTTCAGTACAAGCTGGAGACTGGAGCTTCCTGTGAGAGGTGAGATGGGAACCAAGCTTCAGAGGGCAGAGAAGAGGGGTGGATTGGTAGAAAGGAAGAGAGAGGGCATCCCCAACAGGAAAGGGACAGGCAGGGAAGGCCAGAAGCAGCACTGGCTCCGTTGAGGGGGAGAGGTGAGCCTGAAAAGTTTTGTAGGGGGAAGCTTGGTAGGAGCATATACCTGAAGACCAGGCAGTACGTTCTAGCCCTACACAGGCAAGCAGGAGGTTGTCTTAACATGTAGGCACCTTGGAATATGGGAAGGATTTTCTAATTACTTTTGCATGGTGGGAAAAACAAAAACTGTAAGGGTTATAGAAGAAGAGAGTTGATAAGGCGATTAGAAAAAGGCATCGATCACCCTGTACATTCCCATCTACTCTCATACACACGTAGTGTTAACTGTGACGGAGAGTTTGGCTTTCCAGGTACCATCTGTAGTAAAGCATCATGAACTTGATCTGTGCCTAGAGATCTGCAGACAGTACCGTCTTCAGTCATCGTGTTGCTGGCTGCACGTACAGTGTGCTGAGCAGCACTTCAGTAAGCTTGTCTGTTCTCCAAACTTCTAGGTTTTTTCCATTGGATACCTTTCCTGAAAGGGGATTTCTGACTCTAAGAGATCAGAAGTTTTTATGGCTTAAAAAACTAAAAGCATACTCTTTGACAGTAATTTTCTTTAGACTTTTCAGTAGGTTATACTGTATAGGGTCTTTTTTAAAGAGCGAGTGTACAAAGGCATGTACAATAAAAAGTCTCTCCTCCTGACCCAGTGGTCTCTTCCAATTCTCCTTGAGGACAATTGTCAGCTTCCTCTATATCCTTCCAGAAACATTCAGCAGATATTGTATATATCTAACTTTAAAAAAAAATAGATACAGACTGTTATTCTCTGTTTAGCAGCATCTTGCTCTCAATATTTGTTTTTGAATTTAGTATTATGAAATATACCAAAGAAGCATAGACAATCACACCTTCTGGTAGTCCACCATACATGTTAACATTTTAAAAAATATTTTATTACTTATTTTTAGAGAGAGGAAAAGGAGGGAGAAAGGGAGAGAAACATCTATCAGTTGCCTCTTGCACGCCCCCCAGGGGGACCTGGCCCCAAACCCAGGCACGGGTCCTGATCGGAATCAAACCAACGACCTTTTCAGTATGCAGGAGGACACCTAATCCACTGAGCCACACCAGTCAGAGCCATGTTAACATTTTGCTCTGGCATCTCTTAGGGCTGCCTTGTAGGTAGCCCTGCGTCCGTATATCTCCATACACAGGAGTCATTTATTGATTATATACATACACCATTCTTTTTCTTTTCTTTGTTACTTTTTCTTTTTCTTTCTTTCTTTTTTTTTTTTCCCCTCCATACACCATTCTTTATTGGGGCGGTTCCCAGCTCTTGGATATTTCGGGTATTACTGATCTTTTTGCTTAAATAATCAATATGGAGTTAATATTCCGCTTTGTATATCTGCCCTGGGAAGGCATCGAGACAAAGGGAGAACCTTGGCTTTAGCTTAGGTGCAAATACATGATCAGCCACACTTTCTTGGCTGTGTGACCTGGGGTCATTGACACCGCTCTTGAGTCTTCTTTACCCATCTGTAAAATGGGGAGGTTGTACTAGCTATGATCCCTCGGTCTCATAGCTAGCTGCTGGGATTACAGCAGAAAACTAAAACCTTAGCTGGCTTACTTACCCAATCCCTTTTAGTCAAAAAGCAACTGAAGGGCCTGACGACTGCTGCTCTAGCTTCAAATTGTTACCCGCTCCTTCTCCTGGCCACGTTGGGGGCGGGGCAGTTAAAAATACCTCTGTGACGTCAGCGTCCTGAGGACCAATCCTTCCGGTTAGGCGTTAACTTATTTACATGGGCTGCTCGCTATTGGCCCATTAGGCTGTGCGGGCTGTCCCAGCTTTTTAAAGCCACCGCACAGTATAAACAAGGAGATGCGGAGCAGCCAGACCATGATGTCATCGAGCGCAGTAGCTTTTGGGGCTGACGACATCCCTGGGGAAGTTGCCGGCACAGGGCTATTACAGCTTTCCTAACCACTCGGGCTGGCCTAAGAGAATCCTCCCATCCTGATCGACGATAGGCCCCGTTGCAGTGCAGTGTCCTAGGTGGCGCCCTGCCTCCAGGAGGGAACCATGACAGAGTAAGTCCGGGCTGCGGTTCTCTCACGGGACCCATTTCTCCGACAGGGAAACTGAGCCTCAGAGGGGCGAGTGGCTCGTGAGTTTGCTTAGCAAGTTCGAATTGCAGCTGATTGGTCTTGTCCACCTCCGAGTCTCCCATCTTTAGGTCAGGCCTTGTGGCCCCGCCCCTTGCCAGTGATGGCTGCGGTCACTTTAAGTGCGAAAGTGGGGGCGAGGAGTTTTTTTTCAATCTGCCTTCCAAAATGGCGGCCCATTAATCACGTGTCTGCTCGCGGCGAGTGATTGGCTCTCGGGGCCCCAGCGGGGCGGGGCTGCCGTGGGCAGCTGCCTGCTACTGTTTGTCGGAACCTCCCGGCGCGCCCCCGCGAGGCCCCCTCCCACCCGGCGCGCGACCCCGTCGCTTCCAATGTTGTGAATCAAATGTCGGGTTTGTTACATTCCGCTGGCGCCGCGGACAGTTCTTAAAGGGCCAGCGGCGGGCAGCTGCGCAAACCGGTCCGCGTCCTGCGCCGCCTCCGGCTCCCGGAGAGCCTGGGCTGAGAGAGGCTTAGCGCGCGTGGGCCTCGGGAGGCAGACGCCAGCGGACGGACAACAAAGAGAGAGGGCCCCGGAAGGAGCCGGACTGCCCCCGGACCGGGGGGGTGGGGAGGAGAGCATATTGTTCCGCAGGGCGGGGGCTCTTAAAGGGTCCGGGCAGCCCCCACCACCACCGCCGCCGCCTCCTTACCCAGCTTGGCCTCCCTAGATCGGGAACAAAGGAATCAACGTGTGTCCAGGCGGCTGAAGGTGAGTCGGGGCCAGAGCCCCCAACTCCTGATTTCCGCATCCCTGAAAACTGCTTCCCCTCTCCCTTGGGACTGGGGGCTGTGATATAGCTGGCTCTGCAGGGGTTAATCACAGGAGGTCCGGCGGGGGCGGCGAGACCCGTAGGATCTGAGACACCCCCCTCCCAGCGACCCCCAAGGCCTGGACGAGTCCCCCTTCTCCGGAGTCTGAGCGCTGCGGTTGGAGAGGAAGAAGCCGCCCCCTCCCCCTGCCGCCGCTACTTCCTTTGTTGTTGCTTTTGTCTCACGCCGAGCACATGGTCCGGGATCCTCGACTCTTAAAGTCACAGCGCTCATGCTCAGACGCCGCAGTCTGGCTTCCCGCCCCCTTGTCGCTCCAAGTGCGGCACAAAGGAGATGGGACGAGAGAAGTCCCTCTCCGGGCCGGTGTTCACACTCTAGCATTCCATTTCCTGGGAGGGGTAGCTGAGGAAGCCTCCCAGAGCCCTGTGACCTGTATCTGGCCCGCGTTGAGGAGGGGCCTACTCCTCAGGGACACTGGTTTCCTGCCCCACTAATGTGACCACCTGGATTCTTGCATCTTGTGTTCTCTGCATTCATCTGAGCGCTCCGGGAAGGAGAGATTTCCATCCCCATTTTACAGCTTTGGCTACTGAGACTCACAGAACTGAAGAGATTTCCTTGAGCAAGGTCACCCAGGGAGTCTGGGCTGGCCAAGCAGGGACTGTAGTTCCAAGTCTGGTGGTCCTGGCCTGCCTCTTTTGGGGGGTGAGGGGAGGGAAAGAAGGGGGATTCTCGTGCTGCTTAGTCTACTCAGGCTTCAGGCTGACTTGCTTGTCTGCAAAACAGCACCTGGGCCCCACTGACATGACATGGAAGGGGCTCCCTAGACCCGATGGAGGCGGCCGCTGGGGCACTAGAAGCGGGGAGTTGGCTGCCTCCTGGGGGAGGGCATGGATGCAAGGGGCGGTGCCCGCTTCCAGGCAAGATGAGATTTAGGGATGGGACTTCAGTGAGAGCACAGCGCAGAAGAGTGTGGAAAGGCAGAGCGGTTAGGGGGTGGCCACCCTTGCTGTTTGACCTTGAGCGTGTTGCCAGCTCTAACTCTGAGCCTCCCTTGCTTCTCTTTATCTCCACAGTTAGAACGAGTCACAGGCGCCTTCGAGAGAGCTCCCCGATCTCCTTTAGGGCCTGGAATAGAGTTGGGATTAGGCATTTCTTCGGGTTGCTGATGCTAGTGAGAGCGCCAGGGGCTGGGAGAATCTAGGCCCAGGGGGCCGCCCGGGACTGGTTTTGTCCCTCTCTGGCTTTGTGGCCAAGAGAAAGCTACTTCCTTTCTTTGGGTCTCAGTTTCCTCAGCTGCGAAGTGGGTGTGTCCCCTCTTTGCTATTTCTGTTCCTAGTACGACTTCGGGAACCAGGGGCCCCCTTCTTGCCAGCGAGGGCATCTCCCCAGGGAGGCGCATTTCCCAGCCACTGCCTGCGGAGCCTGAAGCGGCCCCTGATTTCCGCTCGGAGGGTGGGATGGAGGTGAGCCTCTCTGAACTCTCTAGCCGTGGTGGCTCACACCTGAGTCTCACAGCCCGCCCATGCCGGCCTCTGAGCAGCCATTGCCGGCCCGCCCGGGGAGGGGGGGGGGGTGGCCGCTGCGCTGTTCCCACTTTACAGCGAAGAAGCTGATGCCCAGAGAGGGGAAGTGACGTGCCCCAGGCTCTGGCCAGAAATCAGGGCATCCTGTGTGCGAATGCAAGAGTCGGCACGCCACAGCTGCGGCCCCTTCTGTGTGCCGGTTCGGGTCCCCGGCTTCTTGCTCTTCCCCTTTCCTGAGGAGTGGGTGTGTTTGCGGGGCGGGCCCCAGAGCAGATTCCTGTGGGCCTGGGCCTCTGGGGTCCGCGCCCCTGAGTCTTGACACTGCCCAGACTTTAGCGAGACAGCCTGGCTCAAGAGGTGCGGCCGAGGCCACTGCCTGGGTCGCGTCCTGGTGCACTCGCAACTCCAGCTGCCTGGCTTTGAGCGTCACTGCCCCTGCTTCCGAGGGTGGCTATGGGGACTCATTGAGATGGCACGTGGGATGTGTCGTAGTTACTGTTAATATTCCTCATCAGTAGGACTGGGTTCCCAGGAGTTCTGAGGTCAGTTAGAGCAGAGGTTCCCACGCCTGGCTGTGCTGTAGAAACTGCTGGAGCATTTGGTAAAAATCTAAGTGCCGTGTTCCCCGGCCCTGCGGAGATTTTGAGGTAGGAGGTCTGGGGTCGGCCAGAGGCCTCCGGTTTCCTCTGAGTCTCTCTTGGCCTTTGTTTGCTAGGCCGAATTGTCAGCAGGTGTCAGGGGGGCCTGTGTGTTCACACACATGTGTAAGGATGTGCACTTGGCCCACACCAGGGATCACAAAACCAGTCACCTCAGTCACCTGTGGTGGGCAGGTGGGGAATGGTCCTGGGGTGGCTCATACCCCAAGCAAGGGGGGGTCGAGCAGAAACGAGAGCCCAGTGGAACCCGATTTCCTGCTCCCCCGCCTCTTTGAAGGCCAGACTTGTATGTAGTCTCCCAGTTTTGAATCACTGGCGCTGAGAAGTTACTATGCCAGACTGGCCTCGGCCCTGTGCAGTCAGCTCCCTGGGATACATTACCACACCAGGCCTGCCCTGTGCTAGACACAAGCTGGTCGCTGGGCCTGCCCACCCCTCAGACAGGCGAGGTGGGCGGGAGGCGTGTGCCTTCCAGCTCCCACTTCCTGGCTGGAGCCCTGGCAGGACGCTGTCCTGACAGCTGGAGAAGAGCCTTCCTTGCAGGCTCGTTTCAAGCGTCAGGGCCCAGGCTTTAACGCCTGGCGCAAAGGCAGTGTTTTGCCACAGTTGGCAGGAAGGAACAAGGTGCTGAGGGGACAGTACAGCTGCCTCCTGGCTGTGTCAACAGGGAGGCGACACTGAAAGCTGGAGATCAAGGATGCATAGGAGTTTTGTCAGATGGAGAAGGGGCGGTGGGGGCCTCCCTACGGCAGGAACAGCAAAGGCCTTCAGCTTTGCAGGGCCTGACAGGTTCTAGAGCTTTCCCTGCTGGGGCCTCATCCCAGCTTAAGGTAATGAGTGGTACCGCCAACTTGCCCCCCCACCCCCGCCCCTGAACCCGCAGCTCCCAGGGAGGGAGAAAACCTGCCACACCCCATTCTCACTCAGCGTCCTCCCTTCGGGTCCTGGCTTCCCCGTCTCTCTCAGCAAGCTCCACCTCCCACTTGGGGGCTGTGTGGGGCCCCCAGAACAAGGGCCTGGCAGCATTCCAGGCCTACCTGACCAACCAGAGTGGCTGGCTTCCTCCCTCACCCCCTGGGAAGCCCTTGGGCTGGACCCCTCCCATCGGCGGCAGGGTGCAGCGAGAGGCTTGCAGTCAGCCCACGACCCAGTTCCGACACTTGGGCAAGTCCCTTCCTCTCTCCGAGCCTCAGTCTCCCATCTGTAAAATAGAGCCGACAATACCTTCTTCGAAGACTAGATGAAGTCACGTGAATGGGAACCGTGGGAACAGGCTGTGGAGAGAAACGAAGGCACAGCCAGGCCTGTGCCTAGGTGGGCCCCCAGCTGGAGCGAGGAGGGCGGCGCCCCGCAGGACTTTCTCACTGGGGGCAGCCTTGCCTTGGGCTGGGTGCCCCCCAGGTCAGGAACTGGGCCAGAACCTCCTACCTAGAAATATAGGAAGGAAAGCTGAGCCCCCGAGCCTGATTGGAGTCCAGCGCCTCCCAAGCCAACCAGATGGAAGGGAGGGAGCTGGAGACCCTCCCCACCCCCAGAAACCCTACCCACCTGGAGGCCAGAGCTGCAGACCCTGCACCTGAGCGTGCCCTGGGTCCACACGCTGGGGGAGCCTCACCAGAGCTGCCCGGCCTGGGCGCATGCTGGCGGGCCCTCTGAAGCCACTGTAGCCCTAAGGGAGCTTGCTCCCACTTTGCCGAGCAGAAGACTGCGGCCTGGGCCGCCCGCAGGCCCAGCCTGCACTTGGGGAGCGCAGGGGCAGGTGTGGGCGTCGGTGGCCCAAGAGTCAGGCCGCAGAGGTTTGATTCTGTCTCCCGGACCCCCAATGGGGCAAGTGACTGGACTTCTCTGTGCCTCAGTTTCTGTCATTTTGACTCCTAGGGTTGTGAGCCCCGGCCCAGCCCCTCCGCCTCTCTGCCACCCCTGATGCGACCATGGGCTCTGGCAGTGACTAGGTGGCCACCCTCCACCCCTGTGGGTCAGCGGCGATTACCTGCAGGACCCGGCAGCACCCCGACCCAGCTCCGGGGAAGGTAGGAAGGAACCTCCCAGCCCTGCGGCCCCTGGAGCTCCTGGCGCTAGGCTGTCCGCTGGGGCGCAGGGACCGGGGGCGGCACAGGGCCCTGAGCCTCCTCCCTGCCCCAGTGGGTAGTGACCTTGGCTTCCCTCCATGCCTTGTGAATGAGTGGCCCCCTCAGTCCTACCTGGGCCTCCTCTCTGTGGTGCAGCCCTGGCCGTGAGGGCCGCCCGCCCGCCCAGGATGAGCGCTTGCCCTCCCAGCAACCGCCGCCCCGACCACCACACCTCCCCGTAGAAGAGCGCCGAGCCTCGGCTCCTGCCGGCGGGAGCCCCCGAATGCTGCACCCAGCTTCCCAACAGAGCCCGTTCATGGTTGACGTCCACGAGCAGGTAGGCAGCACGGCACCCCCCGCACGCCGCCCTGCCGCCCCGGCCCCTGGTGAGCCTGCCTGCGAGGTGGCGGCGGCGGAGCCCTGGCTCCCCCTTGCTTAACTCATTGCGTGTTCAGGGAGCCGTGATTAGCCCTGCTTTACAGGTTGGTAAATTGAGGCCCAGAGAAGGGAAGGGCCCACCCTGGGGCCATGCAGTGGATGAGTGATAGAGCTGGAAACCCCTCTCAGCTTCCCTGAGGGTCCTGTGCCCTTTGGGGCATGGGGCAGAGGGACAGCCAGGTCTGTACCCAGATGGGCCCCAGTTAGAGGATGGGGAGGGAGGTGGCCTGGCAGGACTTTCTCACCTGGGGACAGCCTCATGGCCAGGCTTCCTCCCCGCAATTCCCGGTCCTTCTCCGCCCACAGGTACACCAGGGAGCCGTCCCTCTGTCCTACACAGTCACCACAGTGACGACCCAAGGCTTCCCCTTGCCTTCAGGCCAGCACATCCCTGGCTGCGGTGCCCAACAGCTCCCAGCATGCTCCGTGATGTTCAGCGGGCAGCACTACCCGCTCTGCTGCCTCCCGCCCCCGGTGAGCGAGGGCCTCCACCTCCCATCCCCACCAAAAGGCCAGGCATAGGCCAGTGGCAGAGCCACCAAGCGCCCCACATCCATCCAGGCTGTCAGAGCACCTACGTGCTGCACCCAGCCTCCCAACAGAACCCCTTTGGGGTGGTAACTGTGGGCCTTGACGAGTGTAGTGTCCTGCCTGGGTGGCCTAGGCTAGGGATGGGGCATTCGGTCCAGAGGGCTTTAGTGGGGGCCAGTTGCTGAATGGGATGGCCCCCCGGCCCTTGTCACAAGCATAGGTCCAGCCCAGAAGAACATTCTCCAGCCTCTGCCCCCTCTCTCGGCAGCTGATCCAGGCATGTACCATGCAGCAGCTCCCCGTGCCCTATCAGGCCTACCCCCACCTCATCTCCAGTGACCACTACATCCTGCACCCCCCGCCGCCAGCCCCACACCCCCAGCCCACCCACATGGCGCCTCTGGGGCAGTTTATATCGCTGCAGACCCAGCACCCGCGGATGGTGAGTCTGGGCCATGGGGGCCGATGCCAGAGGCAGTGACATGGGGGAGTGGGGGCTTCCCTGTCGCCAACTGCAGCTGACCCACCCCTGCCTCTTCCAGCCCCTGCAGCGGCTGGACAACGATGTGGACCTCCGGGGAGATCAGTACCCCCTGGGGAGCTTCACCTACTCCACCTCTGCCCCTGGCCCGGCCCTGTCCCCGTCTGTGCCCCTGCACTATCTGCCCCACGATCCGCTGCACCAGGAGCTGTCCTTTGGTGTGGTGAGTGCCACCCCCTCCCAGGCTCTGGGGCGCCGGGTGCCCGGCCCACCAGCTGACCTCTCCCCCTGTCACAGCCCTATTCCCACATGGTGCCACGGAGACTGAGCACCCAGAGATACCGCCTGCAACAGCCGCTGCCGCCGCCGCCCCCACCACCGCCTCCGCCACCGTATTACCCCAGCTTCCTGCCCTACTTCCTGTAAGTACCAGCACACCTGCTCCAGAGCCATGGTGCGGTGCTCTCCCGGGACCTCCAGCGTCAGGCCCCGGCACGGCTGGTGGCGTCCAGGGCCTCTCAGGCCAGCTGGCGCCCCAAGCAGAACACACACGCACCAGTTGGGCTCCCCCTCCTACAACGTCCTGGGGCAGACACTGGGCCCCAGTGCCTACTGAACTTGACCCTGGACCCCTGTACCTGTCTCCCCTAGCTCGATGCTGCCCATGTCACCAACAGCAGTGGGACCCACCATCAGCCTGGATCTCGATGTGGATGACGTGGAGATGGAGAACTATGAGGTCCTGTGGAACCCTGTCCGGGGAGGTCTGTGGTGGCTTGGGAACCTCCAGCCCAGGCCACTGCTGACGCTCCCTCCTGCCCATATGCAGGCCCTCCTGAGCCTGGCGGAGCGGCTGGGCGACGCCAAGCCCCGAGGCCTCACCAAGGCGGACATCGAGCAGCTCCCAGCCTACCGCTTTAACCCAGACAGCCATCAGTCTGAGCAGACGCTGTGAGTGCGGGGCCCACCTCCTGCCTCTGTGAGCACAGACGGGTTGCAAGGGGACCCTCCTGGGGAGCAGGGGCCTCGTGCTCTGCAGTGAGCCTTCCCTCACCGTCAGCGTGGAGGTGAAGTTCTTTGCCCTCCTCCCAGGTGTGTGGTCTGCTTCAGTGACTTCGAGGCACGGCAGCTGCTCCGAGTCCTCCCCTGCAACCACGAGTTCCACACCAAGTGTGTCGACAAGTGGTTGAAGGTAACGCAGCCCAAGCCACTCCCGGGTTTTCCTCATGTCTTGAGGGAGAAGGGTGGGTCTGGGGGCTTCTCTCCCCACCCTTGTCCTCATCCAGAAGTTCTGGATGGCCCTGGGGCCATGTCCCCACCAGGCAGCAGAACAGACCCGGATGGGATGGGAGGCAGGTGGGAGTGGGGTCTGATGTGCAGCTGCTTGTCCCCCACCCAGGCCAACCGGACGTGTCCCATTTGCCGGGCTGACGCCTCTGAAGTGCCCAGGGAGGCCGAGTGAGGCCCGCAGCTGCCCATGAGAACCCTGCCCGAAGCTCTGGAAACTCGGGGGGACCCAGGGAGGGTGGGGAGGGAGCGGCCCAGGCCTGTCGTTCCCGCCTGTATCTCCAGAGCCGGCGCCGGGTCAGCTCTGCAATAAGCCCCTGCGTTTGCCAAGCTCCAAAGACTCCACCCCCGCCTGCTTGCCGGCCCGCCCACCGCGGAGCTGCCCGAGGGTCCCTGACTCAGTCTCCTTCCTGTGTACCCTCGGTCCGTCTCCTTTCCCTGACAGCTCTGAGAGCCAGAGGTCTGTTCTCCCAGTTCAACTGGTGGAGGCCCCTGGCCCCCGGATGGGCAAAGGGGCACCGTCTTGGGTCACTTGGTCTCTTGCACTGAAATAGCGTGCCCTCTTCCCATGTGGCACTGACAGGCATAGAGAGCGGCATGAGGCTGTCTCCTGACTCGCGGGCCTTGAGCCCAGTCGGACAGCCCCACCCAGCCTGCTCTGAGGGGCGGGCCTGGCTCTGTAGAGGCCCCTCCCCCAGGTGCAACATTCCAGCCCCACCCTCAGGCTGGAGGGCCCTGGGCCATACTAGGGAGAGTGACCTGTGTCCTGGCGGCCACACCTCCCTGGCAGTGATGGGGGCCAGACCCATGCCCAATCCCCCCTCTCTGTCATTTTGCATGAATGTGAGGAGTAGCAGTTTTTCTTTATTCATTTGGCCCAAAATCACGTAGGATTTGGGGGTGTGGATTTTTAAACAATTTGTTTCCTTTCGGTTAAATGGGGGGTGGGAATAGGGACCACCCAGGACTGAGTGCCCGGAGGACAGGAAATGGTCCGGTGGTGCCGCCCAGTCCCCATGTACGGGCGCGGCTGGGGCTCGGCCAGTGGCTGGTGGTCACAGGCGGCGCTAGGGGGCCTGTGCTCAGCTGATAACTGCCATGCACTGTACTGCACACGTCCCCAGAGCCTCCCGGGACCGTATGCTTTTCAGGGCATTTCTCCCTCTCCAGCCAGGGCCCGTCTCCCACCCGCCTGGGCGAGTCTCCTCCAAGGAAGCCCCAGGGGGACAGGGCCCAGGGAGGGCGTGGGCCTCCCCCCCAAGGGCCTGCTCCCAGCCTGAGTCCTGCCCCCCGAAGGTCTGGGGGAGGCTCCCCATCAGGGCCTGGCTGAGCTCCCCTCCCTCGCCCTCCCCGCCCCTTCCCGTCCTCCCAGCTGAGGTTGCTGCCCCGAACGAACCGCGTGTGGGGCCGGCACATCCTAGCAGGCAGCCCCTGGCGCCTGCTGCCTCAGGGATGCTCCAACCACCCTCGTTCTCCTGCAGCGGCCCCGGCTCCCGCCTCCCCCGCCTGCCATGGGGCCCCATCAGCCCGGCCCCACCCCCGTGGAGAACCCAAAGTCTTACTGTATATAACTCCAGGTGATGTTTCTATATTTATAGCAGTGTTGAAACCCCATGTGTTTTACACAGAGAACCATCCTCTCCGACCCACCCTTCCTCACCCCAACAAAAGGGTTCTAAACCCCTCCCGTTCCGGGGGAAGGCTGACTGGGCTCTCGGATTGTGGTGGCCGCATCAGCGGTTCCAGTGAGCAGCTATAGAGGGGGCGGGGGGGAGACACGACATTTTAAAAAATCATTTAAAAAACAAGATTTATAAAACAATTATTTAGGATGTTTGTGATTTGCCGACCTTGCTGTAGATGCCATGTTACCAATGATTTCCTACGGTGGGGGCTTGTCGATGTTTACTTTCCTTTACCAGCTTCTGGCCTGGGCACGGTCACGGGCAGCATCCCCAGCCTGGCTGGGCCTGGCGCCGTGCTCTGTGCTAGAAAGGGATTATATATATATGTAACTACATATATATATATATATATATATATATATAAATGTAATTTGGGGGCCCTGTTCCTTGCACATTTTACAGTTACCTCATTTTTCCCATGTATGTATTTGAGAAAAATGCTAATATATAGAGAAAAAATGGTTCTTAAAGCTTAAATGTGTGGTTTTTTCCATTCCATTGGATTCACATTGGTTTGTAGCATTTAACATAACTAGTATGTTGTATTATATATATATGTGTATACTGATTGAAATTTTTAACAGATTTGTACTTTTTTTAAAATGAAAGTTGCTAGTTCTGCTTGACCAAGTAGTGCAATCATTATTTTTTTTAATATTGTTGCTGATTCCAGAGGGATATTCACTAATAAATGTATGACGTATATCAAGTGTTGTGCAAGCTGCCTTGGCGGCCTGTGTTCTTCTGGTGTGGAGTAGGGGGCAAGTGTCCACCCGAGGGGGGGGCGGGGTGAGCTGGGCAGAGACGGTGGTCCTGTGCTGTGGAAGCTGGGGGGGCGGGGGGTCCTCCTGGCGGAGACCAGTCTGCGCAGCCACTTTAATGGCAACTTTGCCTGTCACACAAATGAGGCAGGAGCCTGTTAACACGTGACAGGACTCCTTTTAACCGGGTTGAGGAAAGCATCATTTATTGGTTTCCTGTCATTTAAATTCTGGAAGTAGGGTCTTCGAACGTGATGGCGTCAAGGTCCTTTCATCTTACAACTTTGCTCCCAGGGCGTTCTTTCTGCGTGGTGCTTCTCTGTAGCTCTAGCTCAGTTTTCTGTAGTTACAGTGTGGTCTCCACGGGAAATTTATTTATCCTAGGGATTCTAACAATTTCTGGGACGGAACCTGGTTGCACCAGCTTGAGTTGTGTGCTCTTCGCGGGCACTTGGCCACCAGCAGGGAGCTGCAGCGGCAGCAGCGCGATTGGCCCGGCCTGCGTGACGCCCACCCGCCCTAACCTGGCCCCACTGAGGCTGTGTGGGCTGGAGCCCTCATCCCCAGCTCAGTGGGGACAAAGGGCCTGAGAGCCACCACGGTGCCCGGATGGCCATGCCGCGTCCCTCTCACCCACGCAGTCTCGGGTGCGGCAGGAAGCCGCGTGGGCTGGTGGCCAGATGCCTCGGGCCTGGTGTCCGTGACGCCACTAGGTAACCCTGGTCAGGGCGCTTTTCTTCCAGGCTTTGGGGACGGAATCTGTTGAGAGATTCCCTAATTGTGTTTCCAAGGAAGTCCCGTGGGAGCATGAGCGGGTTTGTGCAAACGAGGACTCCCAGCCACCAAATTCGGGGAGCAGTACGTGGAAGTTAACGGGCCTGAGCGGCAGGCTTTTTGGAGCCTTGGCTGTGCAGACACGATGTGACTCTCGGAGTGGACATGTACTCTGGTCTAAGAAAATTGTCAGGTGAGGAAGTCTCTAAGCTTTTTACGGTATTTCAAGAAATACTGAAAAGAATCCTGGGAAAGGAAAAACAGTGTCCTATCAATGGATGCAAAATAAAATTGCCCATATTCATTCATGATAAAAACCTAGCAAGCTAGCAATAGAGGATAACTCCCTCAACTTGATAAGGAGCATCTACAAAAACCCCAGAGCTAACATTGTACTTCATGGTGTGAAAGACAGTGCTCTCCCCTAAGATCAGGACAACCAAGGATGTCTGCTCTTCCCACTCCTAGTCAATATTGCACTGGAAGCCCTAGCTAGCACAATAAAGCAAGAAAAGGGAAATAAAGTTGGCATACAGATAGAAAAGGAAGACATCAGACTCCCTATTTGTAGATGATGTGATGAAAATCTATGTAGAAAATCCTAAGGAATCTACAAAAAAAATTTCTAGAACTGCATGAGCGCATCAGGTCGTAGGATACAAGATCAATATGCCAAGATTACTTGTATTCCTCTGTGTTGACTATGAACACAAGGAAATTGAAATTAAAAACAATGATGTCATTTGGAATCACAAGAGAAACGAAACATGTATAAACCTAACAATGCTACATGACTTGTACAGTAGTTCCCTCTTATCTACAAGGAATGTACCCTAAGACCCCCCAAAAGATGCCTGAAATGGCAAATAGGCCAGAACTTTATATATACTGTAATTTGTTTATACATACACACATTTTATGGCTTCTCTTTGCATATCTGAATTGCCAGCACCCCAGCTCTAGAGCTTTGGGGCCATTATTAAGTAAAACAGGGTGACTTGGCCATAAGCACTGTGATACCACAACAGTCTGACGGTAACCGAGAAGGTTCCTAAGTGACTGACAGGTGGGGAGCGTGTGCAGCACGGACATGACGGGCGAAGGGGTGAGTCACACCCCAGGTGGGACAGAGGGTGCATGGAGCAGGATGGCGAGAGATTTTAATCATGCTACTCCGAGCAATTTAAAACTTCCAAATTGTGTATTTCTGAACTTTCCATCTACTGCTTTTGGACTGCAGTTGATCGTTAGGTAACTGAAGCCACAGAAAGTGAAACCATAGATAAGGAGGACTACTATGTGCTGAAAATACAAAACACTGACGAGAGAAACCAAACACCCACAGAAATGAGGAAGCACGTCACGTTCTTTGACAGGAAGACTCAGCATAGCAAAGATGGCATTTCTTCCCAAACTGATCTGTAGGTTTCATACAATTCCTATCAAAATTCCAGCAAAGTGAGGGGGTCGGGGGTTAGATATACAGACACGCCTATTTTAAATTTTATATAAGAAGGCAAAGGGCCCAGAATAGCTAAGACAATTTTGAAAAACTAAAGTACAAAAAAAATCACTTTACCTGATTTTAAGATTTACTGTAGAACTGCCTTAATCAGCGTGTTGGCCAAGGAATAGACACGTAGATCAACGGAACAGGGTAAAGTGCCCAGAAATAGACCCACAAAAGAATGGCCAACTGGTTTTTGAACATTTGATGAAGGATAGTCTTTTCTTTTCAACAAATAATACTGGAGGAATTGGACTTCCATAAGGAAAAAAAAAAAAAGGAATTGACCTAAACCTCACACTTTGTACAAAAATGAACTCGAGATGGATCATACAGAGGGGAAGGGGGTTGGGAGGGGGGTAGATAAATGGTGACAGAAGGAGACTTGTGGTGGCAGACACACAATATAGTATACAGGTGACATAGAACTGCACACCTGGAACCTATTTAATTTTATTAACTAATGTCACCCCCAATAAAGTCAATAAAAACTTTAAAACTTAAAAAAGCATCATTGCCTGGCTGGTATGGCTCAGTGGGTTGGGCACCAGCCTGCCAGCTGAGAGGCGGGCTCCCACGCCTGGGCTGTGGTCCCCATTCGGGGGCGTGCAAGAGACTGATGGATGTTTCTCTCCCTCTTTCTCCCTCCCTTCCCCCTCTCTGAAAATAAATAGATAAAATCTTTTTAAAAATTAAAACAATTTGCCAGTCACATGTTTGATGAAGGATTCATTATCTCAGATATATAAAGAACCCTCAAAATTCAACAAAAACTAATCCAGTTAAAACAGCAATTTTCAAACTTTTTAATTTCATGGCACACAAAAACTAATTACTAAAATTCTGTGGCACACCAAAAATATACTTTTTGCCAATCTGACAAAAAAACAGATACAATTTTGATTCATTCACGCCAGACAGCTTGTTGTTTCTGCTGTTGTCATTTTCTTATTTGACTAAAGGAAAAGAGGTCCGTGCCCCTGACTAAATAGTCAGGTGTCACATGTTTGGAAAGTTCTTGCAGCACGCCAGTTGAAAATCTCTTAGAATATGAGCAAAAGACATCAACATACAGTTTAGCAAAAAGGGTATTTCTTGTGTTCAGTATCATTAACCATAAAGGAAGTGCAGATTAAGCTACATTAAGATTATCACATATCTGTTAAAACAACTAAAATCCTAAGTAGTGACATTATCAAGCTCTGATAAGGTTGCAGAAAAATTGGATTTCTCATTCATTGCTGGTGAGAATATTAAATAGTCCCGCCACGGTGGAATATAGGTTGGCAGGGGTTGTTTTCTAATTTTTTAATGTTGTTAAAAACATGTATTTTGATACAGTTTATAACAAATAAATCAGTGGATATTCTGCGTGGCCATACACGCATCTGTGAAGGCCCTGTGCCACTCACCTGGTGACTAGCTAAGCGATGTCCCCCCTCCATGCACCCCAGCAGGCATGCTCAGCTTCCATGTTGTTCCTGTCCTTTGATTGAGTCCAAATCTAGGGGACCAGACCGTCCTTTATACCCAAAGTAAGTTCAAAATGGTTGGTGCAGGCATTCAGACCTGCACCCCCCTTAAATCCCGAGTAAGTCACAAGAGGGACAGGGAGCCAGCTGATGGCCAGGCGACCGCCCATGCCACAGCAACTTCACTCCTGGTCATTGATCCCAGAAAAACAACATGTCCACACGAAAACACAAACACTGAAGTTCACAGGCTGCTTCTTTCAAAATAACCCCAAATGGGGAACAGCCCAAATGTCTTCAGGGAGGAAACGGATAGACAGATGTAGTGCGACCACATCCTGGAATACTACTCAGCAGTGAAAAGGAACCAAGTACTGGTACATGCGACAGCTTGGATGGATCTCAAGGGAATTATGCTGAGTGAAAAAAGCCAGTCGCCAAGGTAATATATGATTCCATTTATATAACTATCAAAATGACAACAGTTGTGGTTGCCGGGGTTAAAGACAGGGGAACAAAGTGGGAGTAGCAGGAGGAAGATCTCTGTGGCGATGGAACCGTCTGTATCTTGATTATGGTGTGGCTACACAAATTTACACATGTGATGAAACGGACAGAACCCCTGCTCCCCCACACAGACGGTACATGTGAAACTGATGAAATCTGTGCCCAGTGTCAAGTTTCTGGTTTGAGAAAACATCTTATCATTGAGGGAAATGAATGGTTCATTACATTTTTTGTAATATATTTACAACTTCCTATAAATCTATATTTATTGTATTTTATTTTATTTCAAGATTTTATTTATTCATTTTTAGAGGGGAAGGAGAGAAACAGCAATGTGTGGCTGCCTCCCGCGCACCCCCACTGGGCACCCAGCCCGCAACCCAGGCATGTGCCCTGACTGGGAATCGAACCATGACCCCTTGCTTCACAGGCCAGCACTCAATCCACTGAGCCACACCAGCCAGGGCTGTATTTATTGTAAAATTAAAAAAGCCCGTGGGAAATTGGATGAAATCCAAGCTTTATGAATCACATGAAAATCCCACCCTGTGTGGGCTGACGTTCCGGTACTCTCAGGTGTGGCCAGGGTGGAGGGTGGTCATTCTCCTTACCTCCTTCTGTCAGAAGCTCTGCCCCCCAGTGTCTCCCGGTGCCTGGCCCATGGTGGCCATTCTTCGAAGAACGAATGAATCGGCAGTAAAGTGTCATGTCTTTCTGAACTGTCAGGCGGTCTGATCGATGTCTTTCCAAAGGGAGAACACCACAAGTTTTGCTTGGAGGACAGAGGGCAGAGCCCCAGGGCTGGGTGCTCTCTCACCGCATCTGGCCTCAGCACCCTTCAAGCTCAGCCTGTGTACTGCCAGCGGGGACACTGAGCTGTTCTCTGGGCCCAGGCGGTGTAACAGCTCTCTGTAGGTTCCACTGGCCCTCAGGGCCTGGTCAGGTGTGCGGCATGTCACCTGTGCTAAATAAATTCATTCAACAAAGCTGGCTGAGTGCCTCTGCCCAAAGCCAGACACTGCTCTGGGCTCTGGGGCAACTCCGGTGAATGAGACAACGTTCCTGCCTCCAGCAAGCTGGCCTCCGGGAAGGAGAGACAGAAAAAGAGGAACAGCACTTTCAAAGTATAGCAAGGGCTGTAGCCTCTCCGAAGAGGCAACACTGAGGTTAGGGGGACCCTGACGTTGAGAAGGAGCCAGTCCAGAGAAAAGCATCCCCAATGGAGGGAACACAACGTGCAAAGGCCCAGAGGCGAGGATGAGTTTGAGGCCCTGACCTGGCAGCTCAGCTGGTTTAGAATCCCGATACACAAAGGCTGTGGGTTTGATCTCCCGCCAGGGCACATACAAGAATCACCCAGGGAACGAATGCACCAGCCAGTGAAACAACAAATCGATGTTTCTCTCTCTCAAATCAGTAACAATAACAGTAACAATAATACAGGATGAGTCGGAGAAAGAGCACAGGGTGAAGCCGGAGGCAGAGGCCAGGTCCAGGGGGGCCTTATAAGCCAGTGTTTCGTTTGCTCCTCAACACCCTGAGTTGGGGTATGTATCTTCGGTTTCCATTTGGAGCTACCAAGGCTGGATGGAGGCCCCAGCCTGGGCCCAGGTGGAAAATGGGAGAATCAGGATAGTCCTGTAGTCCCTTCACTCCTTCATTCTCAAAGTCAGCGAGTCCACTTTTTTAAAAATATATATACATTTTTTAATATATATTTATTTTTAGAGAGAGGGGAAGGGAGGGAGAAAGAGAGGGAGAGAAAAATCCAGCAAGAGAAGCAGCCACCCGTTGCCTCTCTCCTACACGCCTGGACCAAACGCAGCGCACCAGGCATGTGCCCCTCGGGGGAACCGACGACGCTCAACCACTGAGCCACGCCGGTCAGGGGCGACACCAGCTTCGAAAAGTCCTAAGGAGGCCTCCCTTTAGTCTTTTCTTTCCCCTCTTCCAGGCACCCCTCGCCTCCATACCACCAACTTCCTGGGCACAAGAGGCAGTGGAAATCCTCTGTCCCTTGCAAGGATTCTTGGGGGACTGGCTGCCACAAAAGCTTTGTTCACTTTTTCTCTTCCTTTTTTACGAACGGGGAGCCTGAAGCCTGACCAAGTTCAGCCCAGAGTATAACCCTCCTTTGTCATTTCCGAGGAAGGTTGTGATGTCAGAGAAATGGGTTTCCGCGGCTGCCTCTCCCCCCTCGCCCGTTTTCTCGGGCTTCCCTGAGCGCGGGGAGGGAGGCGGGGGCAAGAGGCAGGACCGCGAGTTGGTCTCGATCTGGTCGCGCCCCTCGCTGCCCGGAGCCACGCCGGGTTCTCGCGGTTCCCACCGTGTTGCGCGCGCTGTGCGCCCCGCGGAAGACAGCGGGCGCCGGGCCTGCCGCCCTCCGCGCGCTCCGCCTCCCAGCCCGTGTTCTCTGTCTGAGGGCTGCGGCCTGGGGCGCGGAGAGCGCGGCCGGCTCCCCGGGATCCCGGGGCCGGGAAGCAGCCCAGCGCGATCAGACCCAGGTGCGTCGGCCCGCACCCTTCTGCCCTGGAACCGCACGTGTTGCCTCAAATGCTTTAACATCTCTGGTCCTGGTAGGCCGGCTGCGCTTCCAAAGGCCAGCCGGAGCGCCCCCCGCGGCGACCGTCCCCAGCCGGTTCCCGCCAGCCGGAGCCGCCACACCGCCACGGGCTCCCGCCACGCGCGCCCTGCGCTGCTTTTCTCCAGCGCGTCTCCCCGTTAGGATTGGGGCCGCGGGCCGCCCAGCTCTCCGCTTCCCCAGAGCGAGGCCACGGCGCTGGCCCCGCTCCCAGACCCTCCCCGCAGGGCAAGTACGGCGAGGTCTCTTGAGCACGTTCTGACCAGATGAGCAAGTGAACAAGTGAGGGAGCTGCTGCGAGGGAAAGCGCCTGGGAGGCCGGTTCCCGGTGGCCCCGGGCGGGGCGCCCGCCCGCCCTTTCTTTCAGTGGCCAGCAGGGTGCAGTTCACGGCTAGGGGCTCGCTGCCAGTCATTCATTCCCGTGATGGGGACTGCTGGCGTCCGCGTCCCCCAGCCTCCGCAAGTCTGGCGAGCTGGGACAGACCGAGGAGAACCAGGCTGGGAAAGCCCTCCCCGCAGCAGCAGGGAGCGCCGCGCCCCGGAGGCAGGTCGCCCGAGGGTGGGCGCTGGGCCCAGCTCAGCCAGGAGGCAGCCGCATGTGCTCAGCCGGAATGGCGTTATTTTAGCAAATGTATAAGCATTTTATGTGATTTTAATCGAAGTGAGTCCAGAGAAAAAAAGCTGGAAGCAAATATGTAAAATAGTAATCATTTTGGGTGGTGGGAATGTGAATGATGTTTTTTTTCTCTTTATATTTTTCTGCAATTTTTTTTAATAAGAAAAGGCTCTGCCTCATCAAATGGGGCGCAATTGAGCACAGAAGCCCCGACTTGCTTGCCCGTTGTGCTCCCGCATCCCAAAGGTGGGGACCCCAATGACATCCCAAGCTGTCCTCTACCTCCGACACCCCTAACCACAGCTGCCCTCAATCCACCCTTTCCCAGATCTGACCTTCAGTTCTAGGACCTGTCCCCTCTTTCAACACATCAGTTTTCCCCATTAAATTAGCCAGAGTGCGTTTCCTGGTTGTAGCTTGCCAACAGAAAGCCCTCTGATGAGGCACAGAAAGGCAGGAGGTGCAGGACAGCGTCAGGGGTGCAGGCTCTAGGCGTGTCAGTGCGCTCCCAACAGCGGCTAGACTGCTCGGCCTGCTGGAACCTGGGTTGCAATGGAGCCAGGGCTGAACCCGAGTCTTTCCTGTGTGTGATCCTGGAAGACTAGGATGGTGCTTGCGTAGGTGCTTGTCTGTCTGGTAGTCAGAGAGTTTGAAAAACTGACAGCACATCCTTGAAACCATTTCTTGGAGCATCAGTTGTCTCAGCCTAGCATTCCGTTGGAAAGTACACGGTGTGTCTAGGGCACAGCCAAGAGACCTAGGTGGCTAATGAGTGTGACCGTGTAGAAGGACAGAGGAAAATGAAGCTAGGAAGTCCCCAAGGGCCCCAGAGCTGGACAAAGGAGGCACTGAGAACCTGAACGCCCACGTGTGCGACCTGTTTTCAGAAGGAAATTGGCAGCCATGAGGAAGGTAGAGACTGGTGACAAGTGGCTGACAAGTGGGTGTCTACTCCCGCCATGCGTTCTGGTCAATCTCACCTGGGCCCTCAGTTCGCCCCGAAAACCTTCTAAGACTTCCTACTTTTTCTCCTGATAAAACAGCTTCAAATCTGTTTCAAATCTTCCTCCGTCTTCTTCAACCTCTGACCCCATTCTCTCCCCAGAACCTGACAGAGAGCACCGAGGCCATCACGCGGGGACACCCTCCACTTCGGCCTTCAAAAGCCTACGAAAGCACTGACTTCTGCTTCCATTCTTCCTCACCCCTCCTGCCACTCCAGTGACATCTTTCTCTGTGGATCTTCAACCTCTTCCTCTAAAATTTCATTGCTTTTAGGTCTTCAGCATAATGAAGCTTCTCCTACCTTGAATGAGTAAGCACCCTTCCTCAGGCCAGGCTCCTCTCTGGCTTGTCCCATGTGCCCCATACCTTTCCCTAACGGCCTGCGTGAGAGCTGCCTGTGTTCAGTCTTTCCACTCCCCCACCCCGTTATGCCTTCTGCCTTCTGCCACTGCACTCCACTGAAATACACCTGTCAAGGTCACCCGTCACTGTCTCTGTTCCTAAATCCAGCTGTTTGAAACCTGGGCATCACCCAATTTCATTCTCCTTCCCCGTCCATGCCTGGCCCGCCTCCATGTCTTGGTCATTATGCTCGTGTCCGCCACCAGCTTCTCTCCTTCCCTGTGACCCCTAATCAGAAACCCTACCATGTCACCTTAGTCTTGCTTGCTCTCTTGCCCTATCCCATTGTCCCTCCATGGTGACAGAATTAGCTTTCAAAACCCCAAATCTGATGTCTCTCAAGCCAAATCTGATGTATCTCCCTTGCTTAAAGCCCCCAGTGGCCCGCAGGATAAAGTGTAAATGTCTTCACCTAGTTCACATAGCCTGCCCCCAACCTGTGGGAACAGAAACATGGCAACACTTACCCTGTGTCAGGTACCAGTACAGGTACCAGTTGGGGAATTACTTTCAGAAAGGTCTTTTTAGAGAGAGGCGAAGGGAGGGAGAAAGAGGAGAGAAACATCAATGTGTGGTAGCCTCTCATGTGCCCCCAACTGGGGACCTGGCCACAATCCGGGCATGTGCCCTGACTGGGAATTGAACCGGGACCCCTCAGTTCACAGGCCGGCGCTCAATCCACTGAGCCACACCAGCAAGGGCTACTTTCAGAAAGGTCTTGAACGAGGCCAACGAAAATGGTAATTAGGTCACAGGTGACCCTGAGAGATGGTCAGTGGAGATAAAATTAATAAGAAGGAAGTGGGAGCTGGTTGTGCAAACCGCCTTGTTGGGAAAGGAGACAGGGTGCTGGGTGGCCTGTGGGCACAGCAAAGTTAAGGTTTTGTAAGGGAGGGGCCAAACCTTTTTAGGGGGAAGATAGAGGTCCAAGCAACTGAAAGGGGGCTGATAGTTGTTGGCGAAGGTTTTGGTGATGGTGACACAGATGGGAGACTGAGCGCTGCTGGTACGAATATAATTTTCTACGCTACAATTTGGAGATAAAACATTTAAAAGAGTAAAAGTTTCTGCCTTGGCTGGTGTGGCTCAGTGGGTTGAGCGCCGGCTTGCCAGGCAAAAGGTCACTTAGTTCAATTCCTGGTCAGGACACAGGCCTGGGTTGCAGGAAAGGTCGCCAGTTGGGGGCGTGCAAGAGGCAGCTCATTGTTTCTCTCACACATTGATGTTTTCTTCCTCCCTTTCCCTCTTTCTAAAAAATAAATAAAATCTTTTTTAAAAATGAGTCTCTAAAAAAGTCAAAATTTCCATTCCCATTTTGATTCAGTAGCTTCACATCTAGGATTTTTTCTTCTTTTGTTTCCCTGAAAAAATAAGCATGGACACGCACATTTAACTACAAGGTTATCAACCTGCTATAAAGCGCGCGCGCACACACACAGAGTTTTAACAGCCCTGGTTGGTGTAGTTCAGTGGATTGAGCGCTGGCCTGTGAACTGAAGGGTTGCTGGTTCAATTCCCAGTCAGGGCACATGCCTGGGTTGTGGCCCAGGTCTGCAGTGAGGGGGCATGCAAGAGGCAACCACACATTGATGCCTCTCTCCCTCTCTTTCTCCCTCCCTTCTCCTCTAAAAATAAGTAAAACCTTAAAAAGAAAAGACTCCTTTTAAAAAAGTTTTAACAACCTGAATATCACAATAACCTAAATTATATATTTATGGTACATCTGTTCAGTGAAGTGTTGCATAGCTGTTAAAAAGATGTAGAAAAAAAGTGTGAAATAGAGATAATACAGTATTTACAATATTATCCCATTTCTGTAAAAAAAAGTTTCTACATGCAACGAAAAGTCTGGGAAGATATTAACAATGGACATCTCTAGACAGTGCGGCATTACAAATTTTTAAAAATCATTTTTTCGGCCCAGGCTGGTGTGGCTCAGGGGACTGAGCACTGGCCTACAAACCAAAGGGTTGCCGGTTCAGTTCCCAGTCAGGGCACGTGCCTGGGTTGCAGGTCAGGTCCCCAGTAGGGGGCGCTTGAGAGGCAACCACACATTGAAGTTTTTCTCCCTTCCCCTCTCTAAAAAATCTTTAAAATCAGTTTTCATTTTTATGAATTTTTAAAATTTATTGATTTGAGAGGGAGAAAGGGAGTTAAAAAAACACCAATTGGTTGTTTCCTATTTATGCATTCATCGTTATGTGCCCTGATGGAGGGATGGAACCCGTAACCTTGGCTTTTCAGGACGACACTCTAACCAACTGAGCTGTCCAGCCAGGGGCTGGTATTATGAAATTTAATTTTCCTGTTATGAATAGGAAAATACCTGAATTAGGAAAACAATTTATAAAATCACATACACATGAGTCCATTTATTTGAAGTTCAAGAACAAGCAAAACTTCTACAGTGAAAGAAGTCAGAATAGTGGCTCTGAGGGGCTACTGACCGGCCCGATGTACAAGGGAACTCTCTGGGGTGATGCAGTTTTTGGTATCTTGGTTTTGGGGTCCACATAGGTAAAGTTTTATCGAGCTGTAGATTGAAGATCTGGGCATTTTCCTGTGCACGCGTTATCTCTTTTCAGAGAAAATGCACCCACAAGGGGAAGAGGAAGCAGGTGGTATCACAGAACAATTTGGGGGTGAAAAAGGAAGTAGTTCTGTGACAAGACCTGTTTTCTCAGGAACTAGGCTGCTGTGGTAATTGGCTCGGAGTAGAAAGGATGCAGGTGGCCCAGACCTGAGAAAGGGGGACACAGGGAAGCAGTGCCCATGTGGCAGAAACGCCCCTGTGGGTCCCTGGAGCTGAATCGAAGGTGCGGGTGGGCGCCATCCAGGGACCCCTCGGTCAGTGCTGACAGATTCTAGGAGTCTGCAGCTTAATGGCTGGGTTGATGTCAGGAATTGTGACTGAATCTTGGCTTGTAGGGAAGGGTGTGAAGCCAAGACAATTCCAGAGAGAGAACGAAGACTGGCGAGGAAGGGCAGTGGCTAGCACGGTCAAGGTTGTGGTGGGTGAGGGATTGGCTCAAAGGATCGGAGGGTGAAGCAGTTCCAGGTGGAGGCCATGTGTACAGCATGACACTGCTGGGAGGCACGGAAACACCCTCCCACCCACCGACCCCGGGCACTTCACAGATGCCAGCTGGCTCAGTGTCGCCTGAACCTTACAAGGATGTGTTGCCACAGCGCGAACAGGAGAGGGAGCCTGCCCCCATCAGCGAGCAATCAGTGGGGCAGTTTCCAAGCCGGATTTGACTCCAAAGCCTCTTCCCACCGCAATCAGCTGCCACTCACCTCGGGAGCAGTGAGACCCGTTCAGAGGACCCACGTGTGGAGACGAGTCATCCAGGTCGTGGTGCAGCATCAGTTGCCAACATCTGGGCAATGGCCAGTGGCAACCGGAATGGGATAGTCCCAGCAGGTGGCAGGTGCTTCAGGACAGTGCATGGAGGAGGCAGAAAAGAAATACAGATCCTACCGTCTGGGGCCAAGATTCACGGGAAAATGAGTGGCACCTGCTTAATTGTTTGTTGAAGTGGTGTCTTCAGGGGAAAACCAGATTTCAGTTTAGGGGGAAGAAACATGGCAGTTCTGGACCCATTCTGAGAGTTAGCAAGGGGAGGTGGACAGGGGAAGGTGTGGTAGGGCCATGGGAGAGGCTCAGCCGTTAGCTGAGCTCACAGGCTGAGGAGGGCTGGTGCCACTGGGCCCCAGCTGCTACACCAGAGGCAAGTCAAGAAGCCCCTGGCATAGCCTGCCCCTAAGCAAAGCCTCAACTGAAGGCCCTCCCCTTCCTCTCTCCTCCAGTTAGCCACATTGAGGGCAAACCATTGGCTTTACATCCCAAATGCCTCCCGCAGCAGCTCACTGGTCAACAGCAGTGCTACAGTCAGCTGTTTCACAGGTCACACAGAAGCCCAGAGCTGAGGTCACTGGGCTAAAACCAGGGCCACAGGCAGGATCTGGGAGCTGGTGTATCCGGCATCAGTTTGACTCTTCCTTAACTCGTGTTAACTGATGGCCAAATTTTTATACGTACGCTTCAAAATCAATTGTGAAATGTTCATTCTTAGTGGATTATGACCTAAGATGAATAAACTCTTGCAGACTTCTGAGACTGTGCAGAAAGCGTTCCAGTTTACACTTAAGATGTGCATTAAAAAAATGAAGGCGTCATATCTTGGGATAAGCGACAGGGCATACGGTGATGGTGACAGAATCTAACTCACAGGACAGACAATGGGAAAAAGAAAAAGAACTGAGACTTAAATTTCCTCCTAGAAGTGACAATATATGCACAAACGCCTTACGAGGGGAGTTCCACTAGTCCAGACTTTGTTAGATCAAAGTTGACTCTCCTCTAGTCACTCCCCTGCAAGGACAGAGGTCTGCTCAGGAAGAAATGACACTCCTTACGAAACTGACAGTTACTACCGCAAGAAAAACATTCCTTCCTAGTAACACCTACATGGAGAAAGTGACACCTCTGACAGGTGCTTCATGTATGTTTTTTTAGCTCTACAAACCTATGCTGGGCATACTGCCTTTGCTGACCTTCAGGGACCTTAAAGATCAGGGAGGCTCAAGAACTAGCCTGAGGTCACAAGCTGACAAATGCCAGGGCCCGAACTTGAACCCAGATCTTTCTGCTCTACTACGCCACGCTGCCAGGGCGGCTGTCTGTCACAGGAACACACAGACACAGGCGCACTTGAAGTCCTGGCTGCCCTGCTCCCTCCCCAGTGTTTCCCAACCACTCGTCACATACAGAAAAATATCTACTGCCTCTCTCCCAGACAGAACGACCCACAACTTGTTATGAAACTTTTGTTATAAAACATTTAATGTTAACCTACAATACAATGTAAACTTTTATGAAAAAAATTTAAAGTACACTAGATTTCTTCAATTACATGTAACTATCCCCGTGCAGTCCGAGCTGGGGCACTGCATCCTTTGCGGATGGATTTCCTGTTGCTGCGTTCGAGTCCAAAGCCGGTCGCAGAGCTTCTTGCTCAAGCATCAGAAACACTCGCCTGACCCTGCATCCTGGGGGTTATCGCTCCTCCCCATCGTCATTTCTTCTTTCCTTGGCCTTGGCACTATTAACAATTTTCATACTAACTGCTCAGTTGTTTTTTTTTGTTGTTGTTAAAGAGAAATAGTCTCCCCTGGCCATCTCTTACCCAAACATCATAGTGGAGGCAAGCAAGAAGTATCTGCTGTAGGAAATTCTGCAGTAGAAAACACAAGGGCCCCCAGTGAGGCTGCAGAAATTCAACTAAGTCCAACGAGGTCTCTGCTTGGTCATTTCCCACGGTCAGGCAGCTGAATCTACTTCAGTCCCGGGAGTGCAGAAGGAAAAACAAGTGTTTTCTTTCCCCTTAGTTGGTGACTTGCCATTCGGTATCACCCAGAGGTGATTTGGAAATGAGCAAATGCTTGCAGATCACTGTTTCTTAGTATCTCCTCCCTGACAGGTGCCACCGAGTCCCCAGAGACCTGGCAGTAACACAGATCGTACTGGCACTGACATGTGCATCTTTTGGGGAGGGAGGGAGACGGCACCTTGGCAGCAGCTCTAGGGTCAGCAGGGAGACAGGAATGGGTCTGGGCTATTTCACACAGACTAGCAAAGGAGCATGTGCTTTGGAAGCCTCTGGAAACCTAAAGGCGTAGGCTGTCCCAAGAGCTGTCCCAAGAATTGTACCGACAAAAGCAGAATATTTTAAATATTCTGGTGTCTGACTTCCTTCACTGCACAAGTTAGCAAAAGGCAAGAGGCATAAAGTGCACATTGTAGAGTAAGATGCGGGCTGAACTATCAAGGAAACAATTTACAACTTCCCAGAGAGACATGGATGGGCAAGGGAGCACGCCCAACTGGGGGACGGTCCTGCCCTCCCTCCGGGACTGCCCGGGAAGCCATGGCGGGGGAGGGGAGGCTCTGCGTGCAGGGGAATACTCCTCTTTGCATAGTTCTCAGCAGGAAGCAGACTTCACACAAGGTCGAACGGAGAACACGGTTCATCCTGGTATTCACTCCGGATACATTTTATGACGACAGCAAGACCCTGCTCACATGGCCGCGGGACAGCAGGAAACAAAAGCACAATAAAAGGTTCCCAGGAGCAGAATTAAACTTTCTAGAGCCAGTGTTCTAGGAACCCGTGCCAAAGCCACTGGAAAATTCTTAGGTTCCTCAGGTGACACTCACCTAGCGAGGCAGAGGCAGCAAACAGTAGCCGAGTAGCTGCTACCTAGGAGAACGCCTCGGGCTTTAGCTGAGTGACAGAGAAAGCCTTCAGACAATGCGAACTCAGCAAGTTACGCTTCCTCTTGACACAAACCCGGCGGCCTCACAGCACACTGGGAACTACAGTAACTTCAGCAGGTTGCAGCGCTACGAGTCTGCACCAGTCTAACCACGGACACTTTGGAATACTTGTCAGCTCACGCTGGCATCTGTTAATACACGGCCCGGCCCATGTACCCATCACCATAAACTCAAGCACTGATGCGACATCCAGAGGTTAAAAAGCCCCACTGCTCCAACACAGCAACAGGGGGAAGAGGATAAAAACGGCCTCCAGCAGGAGGCCACATCAGAGACTGAAATGTGCCTTCTAACAGTTTACAAGCCCAAGGGTTCTGCTGGGGCCCCCGTCCAGGCCTCCAGTCTTTCTACCCTGCACACATCACCCACGCGGGTACCCCACACCCACCGAGACGGGCACAGCACTCGCACGTGGGCCTGCTAGCCCACCCCGGTCCTGCTAGTCCTCTGGGAAGGCACCGAGCTTGGCAATTCAGGAGAGCTCAGGGCTGGGGGGCACGGCGCGCGCGCGTCAGAAGAGGAATGAAGAGCTGCTGTCCTTTGGTTCAGACCCCGTGATAACCGCCTGGTACAGACTCCAGGGACAGCCACAGTCATGTGCATAGGTGAGTATACACGGAGTTCATGCTGCACCCATGGGTGTGTCTGTACACAGCCTTTGAAGGGGCGACAAACCCAGATTTCCACCCAACGCTCCAAGTGGGGCGCACAGGTGACAAGGAAGGACAGCAAGAGTTGGACCAAAAAGAACAACCTCTCTGGGACCTTGAGAGGGGAAATGGCAGAAATACACACAAACCAGCCCGGGGCGCCTTTATTACACTCTTGTGGGCTAAGGAGCCAAGGGCATGAAATCATGTCATGGGTTTAAGAATTGGCTCTTTATCAAATAAGGGAAGAAAATACACCTGTGTCGGCCTCATTCCTTTGGTCATTACAAAGCAACAGGAAAAAAAAATTAAAAGTGATTCATAAATTGTGGGAAGTTCAAGGAACACCTCTGCTCTGTGCCTTCTCTTCCCTCTCTTCTCCAGAGGCAGGAGAAGCAAGTCCTTAGGAGATGCTGCAGTGGCTGGTTGACGGAGGTCTGTCACTTATATTTTCCGTAGAAGAATGAATGAGAACCAGTGGGAATGTCCCCTTCCCCGCTGGGACGACGGCTGGGCTGGCGGTGGAGTCTCCTCTCGTGGGAGGGTGTGTGGTGCACAGGCGGGGGGAGGTGGGCGGCCGGCTGTGACGCTCATCGCTACCCTCGCGCGCACAGAGATGGTGACTCTCGCAGGCAGCGTGGTTTCTGATCCTTCCTTAGAATGCAGCAGTTATTAAAAAAAATATTGTATTTAATAATAATAATATGAATTTTTATCTCTTGTGTCCCCCCCCCATTTCTTTTAGGAATTGAGGTGGGAGGGAGAGGAAGAAGTGTCATTCGTCTGTGAGGTCCTGGACAAACAGAACTTCTGTGTGGCTGAGTCCGGCCTCCTGCAGCGTGGGCGGGTTGGGCCACTCCTCTGAAGGGACGCAGGGCAGCACCCGGCGGGGAAAGTTGGCTTCGATCTGAAACTTTTCAGGACTTTCTTTCAAGGAGAATAAGAAGTCGTGGATTACCTGCAGGGGTCATACAGAAAACAAAGGGCAGTGAGAAAAAGACAGACAGACACACACGCCAACACCATGAAATCAACCCGCAGGCATGAAGTAATCACACAACACTGGAATTCTACTTCGAGGGTCTGCCATGTCAAGGAGCAAACTCGTAGGGCCGCTCTTTCAAGAGATTTATTACACAGCCCCATGCTAGTCCTACTGCGAATTGATTCATCTGTTTCTCCTCTGTTAACTTGTCTGATATAAAGCTGAAACATTTTTACTCAGAAATAACCACAATTATAGAACAGTACAGGACCCAGCAGAGCAAGCTGCCCGCCAACGTGCCTTGGGTCCGGAGCGCTGGGGTGTGCCTCCCACACGGGGTGCTCTCCACCTTGACCACACCGCTGCCCTCTGAGGCAGGGTCTTTAACAGGTTTAATCATCATCTGGGCCCCATTCAAGTCTCACCAGCTGCCCTTTAAAACAAAATACTGCAGTCCAAAGCTGCGCTGCACTGAGTAGTCACACCTCTCTCCTGCAGGCTGCAGCAAACCCTCAAGCCTTTCCTGGCTTCCCAGACCCTGGTGCTTGTAAGGGTTCCTGGCGCGATTCTGCTGTGATTCGACCTGGGCCGCGCCCTCCAGCACGAGCGCTGCAGAAGCGCCGTGCGCTCCCTCGGTGTGTCCTCTGCGGGAAGCACACTGTCCGCAGGCTCCAGAACCTGTGCTACCCACTCTGATCACGGGAAGCTATTCTGTCCCCTTTGTCACTGAGTACTTGGTAGGGAAGCACTTTGAAACTATGGAGACAGCTCCTCAAACTTTCTATTTATCTGTGTTACTACAGAGTCATGATTTCCTATTTTATTAGGTGGGTTATAATG
This sequence comes from Mormoops blainvillei, assembly GCA_004026545.1. Taxonomy (NCBI): domain Eukaryota; kingdom Metazoa; phylum Chordata; class Mammalia; order Chiroptera; family Mormoopidae; genus Mormoops; species Mormoops blainvillei. The sequence goes on along the minus strand of PVJD01006913.1, from coordinate 48,450 downwards.
TTACAGTCATTATTTATTTTAATGTTCAAATTGTCCCACATGGAGTCGGAAATGGCCCATTGGAGCAGACTTCTGTGTCTTTCTAACACATCTCCAGTGTTCTCTGAATAATTACATGTTTTTGGGCATGAGGCGTTGCAGGTTCTTCTTATGTTTCCCCTGCCCAAGGCCTGGAACCAGCCCTTTCTCCAAGGACCCTGGTTTTCCTTCATTAGCAGAGGTATGAAGAGCCGCCATCCAGGCGGCAGGCACGCTCACTGCTGCTGGGTGCTGCCGCCCCCGAGCCCTCTGGGGACAAGGCTGGAGACTCTGCACATATGCGTCCCCACCTGCTCTACAAGCTAGGTTGCTATATACTCATACCCAATGCCAGGACTTCGCCGCCCGCACCCCCCTTTCTGGCTTTAACATCCCAACCCGCCCTGGGCCCCTGGACTCTGACTTCTCTGCAGTGGGCTGTCCCCACCTGTGGACGCCTCCTTCACCTGGCTGAGGCCCTCCCCATGGACCTCTCTCCCCTGAGAGTGCCCTCCTCCTCCTGCTCTGGCTCTGAAAAGGCACAGGTTAATTCTTCACCAGAAGTATGGCGACATCAGGAAAACTCACACTGCTAAAACTTAGAATGCAAGACCCCTATTATACCCGGCTGGTGTAGCTCAGTGGATTGAGTGTCGGCCTACAAACCAAAGAGTCGCTGGTTCGATTTCCCAGTCAGGGCACATGCCTGGCTTGCAGGTCAGATCCCCAGTACAGGGTGCATGACAGTGCATGACAGGCAACCACGCATTGATATTTCTCTCCCTCTCTTTCTCCCTCCCTTCCCCTCTGTCTAAAAATAAAACCTTAAAAAAACAAAAAAAGAATACAAGACTCTTACAGACTAAGGCATCTTTGTCCTTGTCTCTTCATCCCACATGAGGAACAGGCGCCCTGGATTTGCTCTGTGGCCCTTCGCCTGGCCTGGCATTCTATGGCTAACAAAGACCCTAGGGGTGTGCTGTGAAGGCACTGCTGACCTCTTTAAGGTCAATTCCAAGGGCTAGGAACGCACCACTCAAGTTATCCTTACTTTCTGAGAAAACTGACTTGTTTTCTTTTTGTTCCACCTCTCATTAAGTTTAGTCCCCTCTGTGTGAAGCAGTCCTTCCTTCATTTGTCTTAAACTTACCTCCTTAGAGCATTTGAGGGGCTATAATTCCAGGATTTACGGAGTAAACCCATAGATCTCTTATCTAATTCACTCATGATTTTAACTCTGTATATTTTAGTCTATGAACTTCTATCATTTTCAGTTCCCTTCTCTGACTTTCATGCAGTCTCCATGAACATTTACTCTCCTTTTCTTTTCTTGAGATGCATCAATTAGACTTGCACCAAGTATTCTAGGTATGAATCCAACATGAGTTTTATGTAAGAGTGACACAATATTTCATCTTCTTTTCAATCATTGCCTGAGAATACAGCAGCCCCCTGTTAACTGTGGGAGATACGTTCCAAGACCCTCACTGGAGGCATGAGAGTATCAACAAGTAGTGAACCACTCTACATTTTATACGTACTGGGTTGTTGTTGTTTTTTTTAAGATTTTATTTTTATTTTCAGAGAGGGGAAGGGAGAAAGAGGGAGAGAAACATCAATGTATGGTTGCCTCTCGAGCGCCCCCTACTGGGGACCTGGCCGGCAACCCAGGCATGTGCCCTGACTGAACTGAACCGACGACACTCTGATTCGCAGGCCAGCGTTCAATCCACTGAGCCACACCAGCCAGGACCTATGTTTTTTTTCTATACATGTGTTCCTACTATGAAGTTTAATTTATAAATTAAGAACAGTAAGAGATTAAGAACAATAAAACAGGACGATTATGACAAAGGCACTGTAATAAAAGCTACACGAATGTGGTCCCTGTCTCTGACAACCAGGACTGCGGCAGGAGCGCGCGCCCCGGGCACGCCGGATGGGCGGACTCCTGTCCTGTGCAGGCTACTCAGCACGGCGTGTGACTCAAAGCTTATGAGCTTTTTATTTCTGAAATTTCCTATTTAATATTTTCGGACTGCAGTTGATCGTGGGTAACTGAAACCACAGATAAGGGGGAACTACTGTTCTCAGCCTTGGTACAAAACTGGCATTTTTAGTTACCACTGGCAGTGGGCGACAGGAAACAGGTGACATCACCTCAAAAGGTCCCTTCCGGTTTACAGTGGATAGGAAAATGAGTTCTGGGTCCAGTGTAACTTGGATCTCCTGCATATGCACCATTTAAGAGAAAGGTGGCCACCACTTTTCTGCCCACTCACGGGGCTCAGAGATTTTTCTGCAGTTTATCCTTTGTTATCATAGCATTTTCCCACTAGCAAAGGCTGGGCACCACGTGCCAACTATTTCGCTGTACATTCACTCCTCCTTGAGATTATTTACGAAGCATGGGGCTCACAGGAAGATGACACAAAATCTCCAAGACCATTAGAAAACCCTACGTTATTCAGCTTGTAGGCTATTAACTCTATGAATGTGAAATGAAAGGCCAGGAGTGCCCCTACACTTCTGCTCTACCACTTCTTTCCCATCCCTGAGCCTTGTCCCCATTCATGACCAAGTACTTCTCAGTCTGGGGTTTGTTCTTTAAGTAACTTTTACTGAGAACCTATTTGAAAACCTTAAGGATTAAATAGTTAACAAATGAGTTGCTTCCCCTTTGGCCACAAGCCTGGTCTGTTCTGCAATTCTGACAGATTTTCCTATAAAACTCTCAAGAGAATAAAATTTTGGTTAGGTTTTCACATATGTAACTAGAGTTTGTCCAGCATGTTACAGCGAAACTGTTAGTGAAGACGGCTGCAGCCGAAACCCACGGGCAGACCAGGGTTAGGAAACATGCCAGGGAAAGGGTGTCACTTAGTAACCACCTACCGCATGGTAGGTGCTGTGTGGAGCTCTTTCATTTTATCCTAATTTAACAAACCCCCAAAGTCAGAGATGTGAGCACCTCCCCCCAACAGGCACAGAGATAAAACGAGGAAGCTACCTGCTTCTCACTCACCAGGACGGCTCGTAGCTCTTTACTCTATATATCGGCTCTTTGAGTCTTAAATTCCTTACTGGTCATGAATTACAGAGCCACATCTCACTTATCAGTACAATTCTTAGAGCACCAAGCTGTGCCTGCATACTTTCGGTTTAAAGTTATCAGAAGGCCAATTATAGTTCCATTTTACAGATGGGTTTACTGGGCTACCTAGACTGGCCCTGTAAAAGATTCGGCAACTTGTCCAGCGTGCTCCAGCTAAACAGGGAGATGTGCTGACTGTGGCAGCAAGCCTCCCTTGGCTACAGTGCATCCTCATTTCCAGTATGCAGTTTACTCCTGACTACTTCCAGTGATCAGGGAAGAATCTACTACAGGTATAAATCTGGAAAATCAACTCTCAATATAAACAGAAACTTCTTTTTGGTTATAAATACCAAAGATAAGTTAGCATCTGAGTTATGATGAGCCAGGTCCATGCTAAACATTTTACATATGAACTTAATCCCAACAACAATCCTATTACGGAGTGCTTATTACACCTGTGTTACAGAAGAAGTTGAGACTTACAGATTAAGACAGGTGACTGGCCCCAGTTGGTATAGCTTAGTGGATTGAGCACTGGCCTGCAAACCAAAGGGTCATGGGTTCGATTCCCTAGTCAGGGCACATGCCTGAGTTGCAGGTCAGGTCCCCAGTAGGGGGTGCGTGAATGGCAACCACACACTGATGTTTCTCTCCCTCTGTTTCACTCCCTTCCTCTCTCTCTAAAAACAAATAAATAAATCTTTAAAAAATAACAAAGCTCAAAGTCTGAGCTATTCTCCTTAAAAAAAAAAAAAAAGTGACCAACGAAACACTTTGATACCAGATTTACAAGGAAGCCCCACAAAGTGGGGCTTCTCATGGCCTCTGTGTGTCGAAAGGGAGAGTGACAACTGTGTGCCGAGTGCACGTGCTTTTATGCTCAGATACTCGATCCCAGCAGCCCTGGGTCAGTGGAGACAGAGCTTTCTCTACACGGCAATGGGTTCTGCTGAGAGCCTCTCACCTCAAACACACATTCTCTGTGGGACTTCTTGGTAAGGCATGTTTTTTCCTTAGCGGAGCTCCAGCATGATGGGAGCCCTTAACGCTGCTAAGCGTCATCAGCTAGAACAGAAGGCATCCACAGGAGTTCGCTGCAGCCCTCCTGCCCTCTTCTCTAACTCCCTGTCCCCCCCGGCTCCTCAGAGCAGCAGAGACACCAACTGCACGCTAGTAACTCCTTCGAAGCCTCCAAGTCTACAGGCCAGGCTCTGCACCCATGGTCACACAACTTCGGTGGTTCCTTACTGTTAAAGACTGTGAGAAGTGGAATCGCCTCTCTACTCGAGAATCATTAGGTAACTTGAAAATGATCTTGACGCTTTCAGGGTCGTCAGGGGAAGGCTCAGGGGGTAGGCACTCCAACTTCCTTTCCTTTTCCTCCTGCAAATTCTGTAGAAACATAAAGCGATGGTGAGACTGTGGCTCCAGAAGGAAAACAGGACATACAATCACCATGTAGGTCTGCTGCGTAGTCAGGAAAACATCGGTAACTAACACACTAATAAGCACGAGAAAAACTTGTTGGCAAGAGCCGGCAACAACCTAATTCAAAGTACTATTGCTGCATCACATGTACTATTTATCGACTATACTCAGGTATTTTACTGAATATGATAGCTAAAGGGAATGACCAGAGGACACTGGCTCTAACCAAGCAGTGATACATAATGAACAAGACCATGAATGAAATGCCGAATGATCAACACTGCTACTAGGAATGAACAGTTAGAAATTACTGCTGTGAATAAATAGCACTGTAAACTGTTTATTACCTATATTTACTTTTCATAGAACAGCCTTGTTTTTACCTTTTACTCACTGTTGTAATTTTTTAATTAAAATTTTTTATGAATTTTAAAATATTTTAATGAAAATGTAGTGAATATAGCCCTGACTGATGTGGTTCGGGCATCGTCCTACAAACTGAAAGGTCTCCAGTTCGATTCTGGGTCAGGGCACAAGCCTGGGCTGCGGGTTGAGTCCCGAGTCAGGGTGCATGTGGAAGACAACCAATCGATGTTTCTCTCCCCACCCTTCCTCTATCTATAATCAATAAACATATCCTCGGGTAGGAGTCATCAGGAGTAGAGACATTACCCGCCGCCGCCTCTCCTCTGCCAGCTTCTGCTGCTTCACCTCCTCCTCCTTCCTCCGCTTCTGCTCGCGCTCCTCCCGCTTCTTCCTCTCTTTCTCCTGGTCGGCCCTCAGAGAGGCCAGGTAGGCCTCGTCCTGCTGCTGCCTCAGCACCTGCGTCTGGTTCCGCTCTTCCCTACGGACAGGTTGGAAGCACAGGAGAAAAGAGTGGTCTTAGCAAGCTCTGGGTTTTCTTACGTTGGAATTTTGGTGGGCAAAGAGGTTGACAATCTTGGCAAAGGACCAGTTCACAATACCTTAAAGGGTTCTAAAGTAGAGTACGGCAGAGCTGGAACCAGTCATCTCTTTTCCTCTTTTCCCAGTTTAGTTTAGCAGAAAAATAAATGGCAAGGTTTCCCCCCCTTCCCTTCTAACTTCAGTTAAAATTAAACTTTTTTCCAAATTCTAACAAAAGTAACAGTATTATTGCTATAAAATGATGATCAGACCATATTTTACAGAAAAATAACCCTTTGAGCTACTGCACTTTTGTATATGTTGCTTTCATAAAACAAAAAAACCACATACACACATATTAGAAGATTTGAAAAACGTAGAAACATCTTATTCATAGTTCTACCAACCAAAGAGAAAGCACTGTAACATTTTGTTATAGTTCCTACTCTCTCCAAAAAAACTGTATGTACACAGGAATGTGTGTGTATCTGTAATTATTGTTATTTTTAAAGCGTTTGCATCTTTTAAATATTTATTTACTTACTGAGAGAAAAGGAGGGAGGGTGGGGAAGGGTAGGTGAAAGAGAGGGAGAGAAACATTGATGTGCGAGAGAGACATCGATTGGCTGCCTCTTGTACGCCCTCAATTGGGAACCTGGCCCACAACCTGGGCATGTGCCCTGTCTGGGAAGCAAACCAGCAACCTTTAGGTTCTCAGGCCGGCACTCTATCCAGTGAGCCACACCAGCCAGAGCTATTTTATTTTTTTTATTATCTTTGTTTAATCCTCACCTAAGGATATGTTTATTGATTTGAGAGAGAGAGAGAGAGAGAGAGAGAGAGAGAGAGAGAGAGAGACTGAGACTTCAGTTGCCTTCTGCAAGGCATCCCATCTGGGGATCGAACTCACAACCTAGGCATATGCCTTGACCAGGAACTGAACCTGCAACCCTTTGGTTTACCAGACGACACTCCAATCAACTGAGCCACATGGCCAGGGCATGTCTATATAATTAAAATAAAATATGGTAGAATGTTAAAAGCGGTGGTGGGATTATGGGTGATTTTAAATTTCTTCTTTGTGCTTTTCTGTGTTTTCCAAATTTTCTACAATTAATATACATTACTTATGTAATGGGGAGAAGAGTTACAATCATTCCTAATTTTTTACATTTCGGCTCTTTATATCAAGGTTCTGCTATTCTAAATGACGCTGTATATATATTCTTGAGCACAAAGTCCTATCTGTAATTTGATTCATATCGCTAAGAACAGATGATCTGACGGAGTTATTTATGTCAAAATACATAAATATTTTAACACTAAATGGACAAAGCTTTTCAAGCTGCCCAAGAGAGAAGCCATGATCTGTGGGGCCCAAAGTCAGCTGGTCTCTCTCGGCCCCAGAGAAGAGCGCCCCTGTACCTTTCCAGGCGCTCCGACACCAGGTAAGTCTGGTTTGCATCCATGATGAACGTCAGCTGATTAATGAGGTCGTCGGGTTGAATGAGGCCTTCTAGCCGTCCCACCACAGTCATCCTCCGGTCCTTCAGCATAATCATGGCCAGGAATGGATAGGTATTCTCTCGTAAAGCCTGCGAAACTGACAGAAAAAAGACCCAACCAGTCAAGGGCAGGACTTTCAGAAAAAACAGATCAGCTCTTAGACTTTTCACAACAAGCAAGACAGAACTGCTTTAATCCCAGCTGGAACAGGAGGGACGTGTCATTTATTCTTCGCCTCTTTTCCCAATTAGTTTCTTAATCTTTTGCTGTCGCTGTTCTTATATATTTGTGTCCCTACTCCCAGGTAATTATATTAGAACAGGAGAGGCTTCTCTGGTGGGGGTGTGGTTGGTATGCTGATGCTACGGAAGGCTGTGGAGTTCACGGACAATGTCTACTTGCCGGGTAGGAAAGGATCTGTAAGACTCTGGGCGACTGCCTGGCACAGCCCTTCCCTGTGGAAGGGGTCTGGCTGACAGGGAGCAAGGCTGCGAGTCTCGGCCTCGTGCCACTGGTGCCAATCTCCAGCATCGCCGCCTCCTGTCTTCTCCTGCTCTCATCCAATCCCCGCCTTTCACCAGGTCTTCTTTTAGCCCACAAAAAAAGAGCTACCTTTTCTGTTTCAAAGGTCTTCTAAATAACCAAGACTTTACCACGACAAAGTTTTACCTGGGATTTTCTTACAGTTTCAAAGAAGACATTTTATAGACTTCTATAAAAAATATCCTTAGTCTCCTCCTATCCGCCATCTACCACCCCAAAGCCACACCCGGACAGTGAACGCATGCTGCTGGAGCTTATCAGAAGGCAAAACATGCGCTGCATCTTTGGCTCTCAGGATCCAGCAGTGGCTGGTACACACTCAAAAGTTGCTGCATAGGAGTAGCTACAAAGTAACTACGTTTTTCTTCATGGGAAGCCTTTGCATCTCATACTGACTTCTAAAGCCACTTACCTCCCGTTAAAGAGCTACTGTCAGCCAAGAGCGGAGCTCTCTGAACCCCTATCAGCACTCGGGGTGCTCACACGACTAAGTCATTGTGCAAGATGCTCTATTAAAATCACTGAGGATGAGAATAAACCTTCAGTAGGAAGTGCATTAAGATTAAAGGCAAGCTGCTGGCCAGGACTGGGTGTTTTTTATTTTTTAATTAAGATCCCCCACCAGAGGGCAGGGTATTTATTTATTTATTTTATTTACAGACAGGGAGAGAGGGAGAGAAACATTAATGTGTAGTTGCCTCTCGAGTGCCCTCCACTGGGGACCCAGCCCGCAGCCCAGGGGTGGGCCCCGACTGGGAAACTGAACCGGCGACCCCTGCTTCGCCGTACGCTGCTCGATCCACCGAGCCGCACCAGCCAGGGCCGTAGTTCTCTTTTAAAAGGAAATTTCTTCTGAGGAGAGACCTCATTTACCTCCATGTCTCCAAGATTAAAGGCAAGCTGCTGGTCAGGACTGGGTGATTTTAAGAATAAAACAGGCTCTGGCAATGGTTAACTGTACAGAGAGAGCTGGGTTGGGGGGCTGGGTGAAAAATCGTGAAAGGATCAAGAAGTGCAGATGGGCGGTTATGAAACAGTCGCGGGGTGTAAAGTGCTGCACAGGGGATGTGGTCAATTATAGTAACTGTGCCTGGTGCGGGGGGCGGGGGACTAGGGTTACTGGGAGGACCACTCCGTAAGTTACATACATGTCCAACCACTATGCTGTGTGCCTAAAACTAATCATTATATTAAATGCCAACTGTAATTGAAAAAAATTTTTATAAATAAATAAACAAACAGAACGTGCCAGAATCTGAAAGGGCCACGCTGGCTCCAAAACTCGCTACCGGTGCGATCTGGGGCCAGGCTCCAACTCCTGAGCCTGTTTCCTGCACCATGAAGTGGAGGCCACACCGCCCGCTCTCTCAGGACTGCGGGGAGGATTAAATGGGATAGTGTGCAAACAGCAACTAACACTGTCTGCCACGGACTAATCGTGCAATAAATGGCAAGTCTTTCCAGACTATTCCAAAGACATCCCAAAAATCCCGATGAGGAAAAGGGATCGCCACTTACCCCTGTAGCCCTCAGGCTTGTTTGCAGAGCACGCCCAGAAGAGCATCCTGGTGTTAATGAGAGAAATCACCTCTGGGGCACAGAGGGTGTTGCTGTGGAGAGGGATGAGAGGGACATGAGAAGAGCTCACCTACTGCGAATTCTCAGCAGGTGAGGTCAGAAGAGAGAAGGGAAATGACCAATCCACTCACCGGCAGAATTCGTCAGAGTCCTGGTGGTCGTCTCCGTGAAGATAAACCAAAAGAAAGCGAAGCTCCCGCTTGGCATCGTTAAGTGCCTGTGGGACACGGATCACTAATTATCGCGATGACTGTGCCTTGAGCTTTTAATTAGGTTAAGGGCCCTAATGGGTATGTTTAGGAGCATGAGGAGACGTGAGGAAAACAGGTAGGCAAGAGATCAGAGCCAGGTCCCCACCTTCGCACCCTGGCGCTCATCTCCCTCTCAGAGTCCAGGCTAACAAGCTTTAAGGAAAACATTTTAGTGTTGTTAGGATTTACACTGTAGCAAGCACCTGAGAGTAGACAGGCTGACAAATACAGGTCCCCAACAAACCACAGAAGTCAGCTGTTCCCAGTCTAAAGGGAGATAAAAAAAACAGGAGCATCTGACCACGTGAAAAAGGAGGTGAGAATTTTGCCACTTTGTAGCTCTGACATCCTTGTAAATGAAAAAAATGCTGTGAAGATGATCCTAGGCCCCGTACCAAGGAGGAATGAGGGACCATGGGAGCCAAAGGCATTCTGAAGAGCGTGGGGTTTGAAAGATCTTCAAAGACAAGGCTACAGTGTAAAGCATTCCTGGACTTTGCATTTGCATAATCTTGAGCCCATTTCAATTGATAAGATTTCCTGAGTGACCAAGGTGCTCTGCCCTCAGCATCACAGCAAAGAGTGATCAGAGGTGTCCGTCCCATTCAGCATCTCTCACCCTGAGCGCGATGCCTAGCACAAAGTAGGCGCTTCAGGCCTGTCGAGTGGGGTGGAAGCAACCCGTGAGGGAGAGTGGCCGTGAGAAAAGGCAGAAGGGAGAGAATCAAAGCAGGAAGCAAGAGTAAGCATTTTTTTTTGCTCTCGGTAGATTTAGGAATCCTGGTGGCTGCAGAACACAACCACCCTTTGGCCTGTGCCCACGGTGTTATTTCTACATTTTCTCTGACAAACTAGAGACATGCTCAACACCCACAGGACTCTTAATTTTCATCCTGAGATGACAAGTGAAAGGTCAGTGTGGCTTGGGCTACTGAGATGTGCTGCCCTGAGTCTATGGTCCAGGCCCTCATTCGGCCCTCTGAGGGGGTCAAAGACGACCTGAGGCTTTGCCTTCAGGGGTCTTATCGTCTGGTACAGGCGAGAAGGCACAGGCACAAACAATCAAAATATAGAGAAGGATGTGAAATTACTGTAAGAGTAAAATCAACACCATGAAAGCACAAAAGGAGACTGCTGCTGTAAACTGCAAGGCAGACCAGGGTGCGGCATGGCAACGAGGAAAGGGCCTAAGAAGGCGGTGGCATGAGCTGGTGGGAGGATGGGCAAGATCGTAACGAGCAAAAATGGGAGGGCAGCACTGCAGGTGGAGGGAACAGCCAAGGCAGAGGGGAAGTGCAGAATTTGTTCAGGAAACGGTTTGGCTGGCACCTCGGGTACTGGGAAACAAGTGACGCGGGGAAGATCTCAAAAGGAGGTGGGGATCAGACCAAGGCGGGCCCAGCTGAAGGGCCTGGCCGCTTCTTCCGTAAGCAGTGAGGAGCTACTTAGGGTTTCTCAGGCAAGGATGACACGATCAGTGCTGGGCTATCCTCTCCTTTGTGGACAGAATCGCATCAACAAATTGGCATCTACATCGTTTGTGGCACTGACCTGGCTGTACGTTCCCTGGTAGAAGACAGGGTGTGCCCTCCCATATTTCTCTTCAAAAGAGTGCATAAATGAAACAATGTCCCCAACGGGGTCAGTGACCCGGCTGCGAGGGTCAGGCCGTATAAAACGAAGAGCAAACCTGGGGAGGAAGGAATAAATACCACATGAATCGGCTTACTGTAGTGCACACGGAGCGGGCCCATCTGCAGACTCCCGTCCCGGCACGGCGGCAAGGGGGGGTGGACGGTCTGGGAGAGGACCATCACACCTGAGAGGACAGCCCGGCTCAAAAGCTGCCAAGCAGCAAGTGTTGTTCCATCTCCTATTCAAGAAGAATGCGAACTACGAGGGTTATCAATTTCAACACTGGCCTAAACAAATCTGAGTGCTTTTTGCAGAAAAATGTAGGGCTAGAAGAACTGGGAAGGGAAGATACAGTATCCAAAAAGATCACAGGTCAAGCTGTGTTCCCAGACTCTCTAGATTGGCACTGCCTAATACGGGAGCCATGCAGCTATGTAAATTTAAATTAATTAAATGAAATACAATAAAAATTCAGTCACTGCAGCCACATGAAGTGCCCAGCAGCCATATGTGGTTAGTGACCGCCACACCGGACGGTGCAGAGATAGGATGTTTCCTCTACCGCAGAAAGTTCTGCTGGGCGGTGCCAGTCAGAACACAGCTGTCTCTTTTTGGGCTTCCGGTTTGCCTCTCCCTCTCTGTCCTCCTGGAATTTCAAATTTTTTACTGCATACTCCCAAGCTATTCGAATTATGGACAGGAACTTGAAACCCAAACTCGCAGTCATGACTTACTTGCTCTTCAAAGAGGCAAGTAAATTCTGCTTGATGGTTTGTGGCCGATGGCAGCCAGGGAGGAAATTACACAACTGATCTCGAGGGCAGCGGCAGGTTTGGAGATCTGGCAGCTACGGCAGGGTTAAGGATGGTACCACCCATCTGTCTCTGAAGAGCCCATCTTATCAGATGGGCACAGCACCACTAACCGATCCCGGGGACTTCCACAGAAAGCGACGGGGCAGAGGCGGGGCGAGTCACTGTGCTATGTGACACTACACAGGCTGCCTGGGTGACACGGTTGCATTAAAATTAGTAACACATGCCATGCACACTTTTTTCCCAAGGAAAACAAACAATATTCATATACTTGAGGTGACTGAACTGTAACACTTGCCTTACCAAATCTTGAGCCAATTCCAATTCCGTATCCCCTCAAATTCCCCGTGTGTATGCAATTTCACTTGGAATTTCTCCTGACTAATCAAATCAAATTGATTAACACAAACATTCCAGAGCAAATTAAAAACAAATGTAAGAAGTTGTGTAGGGTCAAATAAATGGTGAGGAAAGGAGGCTAAACTTTGGATGGTGAGCATACAATGCAATATATAAATAATGTATTACAGAATGATACACTTGAAACTTACAGTCTTATTAACCAATGTCGCTCCAATAAATCTAATTAAAAAAAGAAGCTGTGTATGTGGGTAGAGACCCTTTAGAAGATGAATGTTTGATAACTTTATTTGAAATTAAGTATTTTAGGATTATCTTATTAGTCTTTAAGTTTCATTTTGATGAATGAATGGATAAAGCTTTAACTTTTTTGTTTCTCATTACAATGTATTCCCTGGCCCACATAATTTAGGACAATCAGGTTAAAAAAAAAAAAAAAGACACATCAACTCAGTCTTCATTATGATTTTAAAGGTTTTTTTTAATGTGCCCATTCTTAAATAAAACAGGGACGGAGGGCATACTAATTGGTTAACCCCTGACGGGTAAGAACTTTGATGAGGCAAGGAAGCCATTAAGTGAGCAGCCTCCTAAAACACCAATGGCAGAGTTCCGGGGTGTCGCCTGCGCCCCGCGCTTCTGTAGCCGCTGGGCCCTCACCTCAAGCCTCTGCTCCCTAGAGCAAGGCAAAAGCTCCCCCCCATTTGAGGGGGTGCGGGCTGCCAGCGTGTAAGGCCCCGGCTGCAGGTTCTGGTTCTGTCTGTTGGCCTGGGTGACCGCAGCCATTTTAGGTCCCGGTAAAGGGTCCTGGGTGTGGGCTCACCTACTATTCAGCTCTAGACCAGACACCCCAAGCCTGATGTGCTAGCAATTGGGGGTCCCCTGGATAACTGGGCCCCTCTGTAGCTTCCAGTGCTGAGCTCTCCAAATGGTACAGAAGGAAGCGAGAAGGAAGGTGAAGGTGTGAGCCAGGGGTATACAGATGGAAATTTCGGCTGCCAGGTCAGCAACCTATGGGTCGCCTTGATGGAGGGAGTCGCACAGGAGTGTCCAGAGAGGTGAAACTCGTGAAAGGCTGGAGAAAAGGGAAAAACCTCAGAGCAGGAGACTCTGTTGGGGTTATCAGTAGTCAGATAAAAGTTACGAGGAGTGTGAAGCCAGGAGATAATGGTGGTTAGAAAGAAAAGGGCGTGAGGGTTAACTAGGTAATGCTGAGGCGGTAGGCGTGGGGGGTAGGGTGATGGTAAATGTAGGTAAACTGGTTCTTGAAAATGACATGCGAGACTGCTTTACAACAATTTCATTTCACAACATCTGTTGTTTTATCTGAATAATTTAAAATATGTTCATGCTACGTAAAAAGATTGGTTAGGAAGTGTACTCAATGTGATGACGAACTGGCAAGTCAAAACTGAGAGCGCATAGGCCTCATTCTGGTCTATGTTTCAGCTCCAAAATCTAACCTGTTGCTACTAACACATAAATACAAAGGTACGTACCTAAATATATCAAGTATTGTGTAATACGTAAACCGGAATGGAAGCATTATCAAGTAATAACCCCATCCGAGCAGCCCCTGAAATTCCAAAAACAAAGTTAAATACCATTCACTCACTCCCTAACCCTTACAAAATGGCTCGCTCCATCTTTCTCTCTGTTCTGTCCTTCACGTGCTGTCTCCCTCTATACTATGTCTCCCTCTTCCTGGCCACCTCATCCTTCGTAATGACTAACTGCCTCTGCTCTCATTTCATCTGATACTGTTATATTTTTCTTTTATAACACAATTTTTGTATTAAATCTGCTTCAGCATTTTTTCTGCAGCTACTTATATTAGTTGTCAAGCTCAATTATAAGTTTTCCTCCCCAAATCATAACTATTCATTCTTCCCTTTTTTTCAGATTTATACATTAAAATATGGTATATAGAAACAGCAAGAAAGGTAATCATTATAACTACCTTAGACATTTGTACATAACAATTATATTAACCACAATTATCAATCTCCATAAAGCTGCTAATCTTAGTAATAATGCTAATTATTGTTTTAACAATGTTAATTATTGCTGCTGCTATTAGCTAGTACACCTGGAGAAGGCTCTCTCTAGCTTACAAAGCATTTCTTCCGCATCAGACTGTGTTAGTCTGAGCCCCCCGCTGTGTCCACAGCAGGGCAGCATCACGGCCCCAAACACTGAGACAAGCCGAACCCAATCTGGGAAACACGGGGCATATCCAACTGCAATAGGAGTCTGCCCTTCTACTTCAGAATACCCCAAAAGGACTACTTAAGAACTCCATTTAAAAACATTGTCAAGTACTCCAAAAAGGTATAATGATGAAGGAAATTCTAACTGTTGCAAAGTTAAAGGGAATGCTTTCTTGGAATTCTAAATCCAAGTATAATAGGCGAGTATAACTCCAAGAATTAAGAGAAGGCCCCCAAAATTCTCTGGAGCTCACTACCAGCAGGCACGACTGACCTCCCTAATCAGACTGAGAGCAGTGTGAAGGCCCTCCCCACATCTCTGGGTCCCCGGCAGCCAAATACCAGGCATACCTCAGCAGTGCTCTGAGCTGCAGCACCTCCTTGCTCCTAGCCCTTTAAGACTAATTTCAAAGACATGGCTAAGGCTCCCAACAAAGATTCAAACTATTTCCCTAGAATTAGCTTAAAATTAAGTAAAAAGAAGCAACAAAGAACTCAACAAACATTCTAACTAAAAGTGGAAGGTCTCCCTGGCTGGTGCGGTTCGGTGGATTGAGTGCTGGCCTGCGAACCTAAAGGTCACTGGTTCAATTCCCAGTCAGGGCACATGCCAGGGTTGCAGGCCAGGTCCCTGGCCGGGGGCGTGCAAGAGGCAACTGATCGATGTATCTCTCACAAACATCGATGTTTCTCTCCCTCTCTTTGTCCCTCCCTTCCCCTCTCTCTAAAGATAAATAAAACCTTTAAAAAAAAAAAGTGGAAGGTCTAGTAAAAACATGTAGCAAACATTTTTAGATATGTAAATACAACTACTGTGCACTCAAAACAAAGCGCAGAAAATGATTCAAATAACTGGCAAAGAATGTGCCCCCTCCAAAAAGGGTAGTTGTTATACCGATTCACTGAATAATCAAGGAAAATAATAAGCCCAATAAATCTACCAAGGTGCCAGGTCTAGGTATACATTCTGACTATGTCTTTTGCTCTTATCATACAGAGATCAACATCACCAAGTGAATGGACTTAAAAATAAAGGGAGGGAAGTTCCGGTTATGAATAACTTGCCCTTGGTTGTGGTCTTGAGACAACATAGCTGTAGATCCTGTGGTCGGCTGTGTTCACCTGCAGGGGTCGAGATGGAGGGGGGTTGAACACACTTGGTACACCCTCTTGCTCATTCAATCTGTCCTGTACAGCAGCCTGAGAAGGGAAAAAAAGAGCAGAAAGAATTTCAGTGATGCTCAAACCCACTAAGAAGGAATGAGGCAACTGTGGCTTGGTGTTATAAAACAGGTGGCCTCAGAAGGTCATCTTCTTGGACCTTTAACTTGCTCTGGAGGGAGGCAGTGTGTGGCAATGGCTCCAGAATTCACCCCCAACAGGGTGCAAGGGACTCATCTGGAAGTTCCCATTTATGCAGCAAGCACACTGCTTTTACTCAGATGGCACCTGTTACTGACAGTGGCTGGGACACAGGTGCTTCGCTGCAGAGCCTATGGAGGGCCACCCACAGAGAACACCACCCACGGACAGTGCACCCGGGGCCGCGCACTGGAACAGCCCTGATAGGTGCTGTCTGCCAGAGGGCTTGGTTTTGGGGCAGAGGAGTCCCACTGAGCCCCAGCTCCATGGCTCAGAAAAGTTGCCTCACTTGTGAGCCTGCTTCCTCTAGTGCAAACTGGAAGAACGACACCTTTGAGGGCCGATTTGAAAACTTAATGAGATGACCTTACATAAAAATACTAATACAATTTCTAGCTGTCAGATGAGAGTAAAACAATCTCCCTCCTTAATTCTACCCCTGAAAATGACTACTGTCCCAGAATACTAAAAAGTTGGCCTTAACCAAAGAAAAGTCTGGTCTTTGCCTTTGGCTTCTAGGAGATAATCTATGCCGTACCTGACAGGAGTGATTTTGATACTGAATCTTTGGGTGCATCTGGCCACCCCTGAAAAACCAAACCATGAGATTTAGGGTGGGAACTGTGGTTAATGCAGTAGCAGTCAAACTGGAGACTGAGTCCAATCACACAGGCAACCAATCAAATCAGTAATGCCTATGTAATGACGTCCCAATGCAAACTCCGGACACTGAAGCTGAGGTGAGCTTCCCTGGCAGGCAATACTTAATGCATATGGTCACGCATTTACGCCAGGAAGGTAACGTGTCCTTATAACCACAAGAGGGGAGTATGGCTTTATGTTTAGAACTCAAGACTCTGCCATATGTGTCTCTTTCTTTAGCTGACTTTAATCCACATCTGTTCCCTGTAATAAGCCATAACTGTAAGTATAATAGCTTTCAGTGAGCTCTTCTGGTGAACTATCAAAGCTGAGAAGGGTTTGGGGGACTCCCTGAACTTGCAGGTGCTGTCTGGGAGGGGGCGTTCATTTGGAGGACTTGTGTGCCCTCTGACCTTGGCTTTACACTCACAGTGTGGCTAACTCCAAGTAGTCCAATAGTTTTTATGTTTTCGAGTATTAAGGAACAATCCAGTGGTGAAAGAGTAGCCTTTCAATAACTGGTACTGGGACAACTGTATATCCGCATGAAAAAGAGTGAAGTCGAAGCCCCAAACTGCACTACAGCAGTACCTCGGTGCCCGTCATGAATTTGTTGCAGACCTCATGATGGGTGCCAACACCGCCGGGTACCGAGCTGTGCACGAGCTACTGTGAGACTGACACAGGGACCTGTTTCATTGCAAGAGAGGGACGCTGAGTACAGGTTTGATGAATTCTGAGGCTGATGAGTACCGACGTGTGACTGTATATAAAAAGTTGATTCAAAATACATGAAAGACCTAAACGTAAGGGCAGAAATGATAAAACTCTTTAAAGGAAAATATAGGTGAAAGTGTTCATGACCTTTGATTAGGCAATGGCTTCTTAGACACCACACCGAAAGGACAAGCAACAAAGGGAAAAAATAGATAAACTGGACCTCAAAGCTAGAAACTTTTGTGCATCAAAGGACACTACCAAGAGTCAAAATATAACCTAGGAAATGGGAGAAAATATTTACAAATCATGAATCTGATAAGGGTCTAGTATGTAGAATACATAAAGAATCCTCACAATTGATTATCAAAGGCAACTCAATTTTAAAATGGACAAAGGACTTAAATAGGTATTTCTCCAAAGAAAATATACAAATGACCAACAAGCAACATGAAAAGATGCTCTACATCATTAGCCATAAGAAAAATGCAAATCCAAGTCAGAGAACACACCTTAACACCCACTACAAATATTGGTGAGGATGTGAAAAAACTCGAATCCTCATACACTATTGTTAGGAATGCAAAACAGTGTGGCCTCTTTGGAAATAGTCTGGCAGTTCTTCAAAAGGTTAAACATAGAGTTACCATGACTCAAATTCCATGCCCAGGTATATACCCAAGAGAAATGAAAGCATGTGTCAACACACAAACCCGCACACTGCTGCTCACTGCAACAGTAAGGTAATAACCCAAAGCGGAAACAATCAAATGTCATCAACTGATGAAAGAATAAAGATATATTCCTACAAGGGAATACTGCTTGACAATAAAAAGAAATGAAGTAATGATACATCCTAGGACATGAATGTATCTTTTATTTACTTACAAAAATCTTGAAAACAGCATGCTAAGTGAAAAAAGCCAGACACAAAAGGACAGATATTGTCTGATTCCATGCATAAGAAGTATCTAAGAAAAGTCCTATTTCATAGGACAGAAAGTAGAGCTGTGGGGAGGGGTTACTGGGAAGTAATTGTTTAATGGGTACAGTTTCAGTTTGGCATGACAAAAAGTTCTGCAGATGGTAACGGTTGCACCATAATGTAAATGTACTTAAGACCACTAAATTGTATACGTAATTAAAATAATAAACTTTGTTATGTATTTTACCACAGCACAAAAAACAAAGGAAATTAAGTACTGAGTCCTGTTACAACACAGATGAACTTTGAAAACATTACATTAAGTGAGAGAAGCCAGTCACAAAAGGCCACATACTATGATTCCATTCACATGAAAGTCCAGAAGAGGAAAATCTATACACAGAAAGTAGACCGGTCATTGCTTAGGAAAAGGGTAGGGAGAGGAGAACAGAAGGGATGGGGCAGGAAGGGTAAAATATCTAAAGGGTATGGGTTTTTGTTTTGGGGTATGTTCTCAATATTGCAAAAACACTTATGAAATGTTTTAAAACTGTGGTAATGGCTGCCCAATCTGTGAGTATACTAAAAACAGCTGAACTTCACAACTTCTTTCTTTATTCCATTTTTTCTTTTGTCCTTTTTATTTTTGAATTTTACATTTTTTTATTTAAGTTTTAAAAGGTTTTATTTATTTTATTTTTAAACAGAGAGGAAAGGAGGGAGAAAGAGAGGTAGAGAAACATCAATGTGGGGCTGCCTCTCATGCGCCCCCTACTGGGGACCTGGCCCGTAACCCAGGCATGTGCCCTGACTGGCAATTGAACCAGCGACCCTTTGGTTCGCAGGCAGGCACTCAATCCACTGAGCCACACCAGTGAAGGCTGAATTTCACGTTTTAATGGGTGAACTGTTTGGAATCTGAATTACATATCGATAAAACTGTTATTTTAAAACCACAGCTGATAACAGTGGTCCTCAATTATAAAATTAGAAGTTTCAAGCAAAACTTAGAATTTTGGAAAGCTCGTGTTTGCCACTATAAGCCTGACAGTTTCCTAATACCTTTTCAAAGCTTCTCTGATGAGTTTGGTGGTGCTATCAATGAAACGCCTTACATAGTACTATCGTTTGGAGGATCTGTGTAAATATAGTGAACCATTATTTTCCAAATACCAATGCATGAAGTTACAAAGCCATGCATTGGCAAGATTCTTTCAAAGTGCAACACAGACCAAGCAGACTTGAATGTGAAAGATGATGAAAAGTTCCTTGATATGATTTCAAATTCCAAACTGCAACTAACCTTTAGGAAACTACTACAGTATCAAAGACTAACCAGAGCTATCTGAAAAGGGTATTAAAATATGGTCAGCCCAGTGGGTGTGGCTCGGGGACTGCCTGCTGGCCTGTGAACCTAAGGGTTGTGGGTTTGATTCCCAGTCAGGGCACATGCCTGCGTTGTGGGCTGGGTCCTCGGGGGCGTGCGAGAGACAACTGATAAATGTTTCTCTCCCTCTCTTTCTCCCTCCTTTCCCCTTTCTGAAAATAAATAACATCTTTAAAAAAATTAAAATACTCCTCCCATTTCCAACTATGTATGAGGGTGAAGCTGGATCTTCCTCACATACTTCAACTAAAACTATCACAGCAGATTAAAGGCAGAGTTAGGTATGAAAATCCAGTTGTTTCCTATTAAGCCAGCCATGAAAGACATTGCAAAAATAAAGACATAAGACTTTATTATTTTTAAAATTAATATACTTTAAGAAAAATTTGTTTTAGTTTGTAATATGGTAATAAATATCAATATATATAATCTATATAAATAGAAGCTCTTTGGAAGTTCTCAATAATTCTTAAGTGTAAAGACTGACACCAAAAAGTTTAATAACCTCTGGTTGATTTAGGAAAAAACACTCATATTTTTAAACAGGTATAAAAATATCTGGAAAAATATGAAAAGAAACTGTAAATGCTGCTATGTTGCAGGGGTAGGACTGGGAA
The DNA here is from genome assembly GCA_004026545.1 of Mormoops blainvillei. Lineage (NCBI taxonomy): Eukaryota > Metazoa > Chordata > Mammalia > Chiroptera > Mormoopidae > Mormoops > Mormoops blainvillei. The sequence goes on along the minus strand of PVJD01006913.1, from coordinate 28,474 downwards.
ATGACGGTAGTCATATTTCATCTTAGGCTTTGTTTAAACTTTTTAAAACTAAAATCACACACTTAGAAAAAGAGGATTCTGGTCTTTTAACTGATATTCGTTCTTCTAAAACAGAAACTTCTGTTTTTGTGGAAACCCAAAATGCTGCCTTAGAAATCACTCCTAGACAAAATATTTTTCATAATAAATAGCCATAAACTTAAAAGCAACCCACTATATTTATTTTCATGTATTTTATGTACAGATATTATTTTTATGAGTTACTAAAATAAACTAATAAAACAAAAAAACTGTAAACACAGCACAATCCCACTTGTGTAAAAAGAAAGTTTTATATATAAAAACAAACATAAAAAGTCTGAAAGAAAATACACTAAAATTTAACACTAGTGAAAAAAAGAAAGTTAACATTAGCTGTCCATGAAGTGGTGGGACTAAGGGTGAGCCCTCTTCATGTTCCTTGGAATTCTTTGTCAGGGGAGGTGAACACATAAATGTATTTAATATTTCTGTAAGTCATTGCATGTTAAACAGCGACTGATATTATATCAAAATTATAAATAAAAAATATATAAGTCGGGGGCAATATTAATGAATCAAACTAGAATTTAAAGCAAAAAAATCATTTGATATTAACAAGATATTACAAGAAAGTTCTAACAGGCATGTGTCTTTATCTGTCAAATAAAATAAGCTGTACAAAATTTAGAATATATCCTCCCAAACAGACACAAGTTCATTGATGTATTTTATTTGCACACTGTACTTCCTCTTCCACAGCATGTACAAAAAGCACTCTCTTTGATATATTTGTTATTAACACTGGAAAAGTATACACATATTATCAGTACCCTAAGCAGAGCTATATATAGTAAGACTAAAAAGACATATACTAAAACATCAAATGAAGTTATCTCAAATATGATTATCGAAGTTTCATTTTCAATTTTATAAACTATGTTTCAAATTTTTGCACACATGTATTATTTCTATAATTAAAGACATTACCAATGGGAAATAAATCTATAAAAATACATTCTAATTCATCACATCAATTAGTCTCATTATGTAAACTTAAAAAATGGAAACAGATTTTAATCATACATTTAATAAGCTTGATTGGATAAAAATACCTGGTTGTTAACAGTGGTTACACTTCTAGGAAAGACGGAAAAGAAAGGGAGGGGCAGGACAAATGATATTTAAGCAACTTACACGCGGCTTCAATTTTATCCAATTTGCTTAAAAGAAATTTAAAACAAATACTACAAAATGTCTGGCTTTCAGGAGTTGGATGGTACACACATAGTCATTCCCTATATATCCATGTTTTTATCTAAATTTGAAATATTTATATATTCTTTAATTTACTGATTTGAGAGAGAGTGAAGAAAGGGGGAGGGAGCGAGGGAAACACTTATTTGTTTTTCCACTTATTTATACATTCATTGGTTGATTTGTGTATGTTCCCTGACGAGGGACTGAGCCCACAACTTTGGCATATCAGGACAACACTCTAACCAGCTGATATATTGGGCCAGGGCTCTGAAATATTTAATCAAAATTATATGTACATGCAAAAAAATGAAACTAGCCCACTTTCTTACACCATACACAAGAATAAACTCAAAACGGACTGAAGACTTAAATGTTACACTAGAAACCATGAAAATCCTAGAAGAAAATATAGGCAGTAAAATCTCAGACACGGTAGCAATATTTTTCCTATATATCCCCATGGGCAAGGGAAACAAAAAACAAATAAGACCACATCAAACCAAAACGGTTTTGCACAGCAAAGGAAACCATCAGCAAAATGAAAAGACAACCCATTCACACAACTGAATGGAGAACAGTTTTGCTGATATATCTGATAAAGAGTTAATATCTAAAATTTATAAAGAACTTGTAGAACTCAACAGCAAAACACCAATCCAATTTAAAAATGGGCAAAGGACCTGAACAGACCCTTCTCCAAAGAGGACATACAGATGAACAACAGACATATGAAAAGATGCTGAACGTCACTAATCATCAGAGAAATGCATGTTAAAATCATAATGAGGTATCCCCTCATGCCCGGCAGAATGGCTACCATCAGTAAATCAACAAACAACAAGCGTTGGCAAGGATGTGGAGAAAAGGGAACCCCATGTACTGTTGGAGGGAATGCAGACTGGTGCAGCCACTGCGGACAGAAGTGTGGAGGGTCCTTAGAAAATTAAAAATGGAGCTGCCTTATGACCCAGTGATTCCACTTCTGGGAATGTATCCAAAGAAACGCAAAACACTAATTCAAAAGAATGTATGCACCCCTATATTCACTGCAGCGTTATTTACAATTGCCAAGATTTTATGTGGAAGCGGCCCAAGTGCCCATCAGTAGATGACTGGATAAAAAAAGCTGTGGTCCATACACACAATGGAAAACCACTTGGCTACAAAACAGAAGAAACTGTGACAGGATGGATGGACCTGGAGAGCATTATGCTGAGTGAAATAGGCCAGGAAGAGAAAGACAAGTACCATATGATCTCACTCATGTGGAATCTAATGAACAGAATGAACTAACATGCAAAACAGAGACAGACTCATAGACAGAGGGGATGACAGTTGTGTGTGTTTGTGTGTTTGTGTGTGTGTGTGTGTGTGTGTGTGTGTGTGTGTGTGTTGGGGTGCTGGGGGTGGTACAGGGATTGAGGGGGGAAAAAGGGGAGAAAAAAAATGCATGGACACAGAGGACAGTGTGGTGACTGCTGGGGGGAGGTAGGTGGGGAAGGGTACAGGTGATAAATGGTGATGAAGGGAGGCTTAACATGAATTGGTGAACACATAATACAGTGCACAGATGTGCTGTGGAACTGTGCACCTGAAACCTGTATGATTTTGTTAACCAGTATCACCCCAATGGATTCAATAAAAAGTAAATAAAAATAAATGTACATATTTAATAATATTAATAGAATGTTATTAAATCACAAAGATCACAACAGATACCTATATGAAATGATTTAATACAAATAGGATAAATAGAAACAAAAAAATAATCAAAACTTTTATTTATTTAATTAAAAAAAAATTTTTTTAAAGCATCAATATGAGAAATAATTGGTTGCTTCCCATATGCACCCTGACTGGGGATCAAACCCAAAACCCTCCAACCAACCAAGCTTTCCAACCAGGGCAAAATTCAAAACTTTTTAAAAAAAGATTTTATTTATTTATTTTTTGAGAGAGGGGAAGTGAGGGAGAAAGAGAGGGAGAGAAACACTGATGTGCGAGAGAAACATGATCGGTTGCCTGTCGCATGCCCCCAACTGGGGACCTGCCCTACTACACAGGTATGTGCCCTGACTGGGAATCGAACCAGCAACCTTTCAGTTCACCGGTTGATGCTCAACCCGCTGAGCCACACCAGCCAGGGTTAAAAAATCAAGACTTTTAAAATGTATTTTCAGACTTTGGGCCAAGATGGAGGAATAGGTAGACACACTTTGCTTCTTCGTACAACCAAAGGAGAATAACAACAAATTTAAAAACAAAAAACCACGAGAACTGCCAGAAAATTGAACTGTATGAAAGTCCAACAACCATGGAGTTAAAGAAACATTCATCCAGACTTGTAGTGGGGGCAGAGATGGGCAGCTGGGGTGGAGAGGACAAGGAGCAAGCCTGTGGCTGGCGGACCGGGTGGGTGAGGCAGTGGCTGGTGGTCCCACATTCACATGCAGGTAAGTCGGAAGGGACAACTGGGGAGCAAGACAGACGGTGCAACCCAGGGTTCCGGTGCAGGAAATTAAAGCTTCAAAACCTCTGGTTGTAAAAACCTGTGGGGGTTGCGGCAGTGGGAGAAACTCCCAAACTCACAGAAGAGTTCCTTGGAGAAACCCACTGGGTGCTAGAATGTACACAAACCCACCCACCTGGTAATCAGCACCAGAAGGTCCCAATTTACTTGTGGGTAGCAGGGTAAGTGACTGAAAGTGGAGCAAGGGCTGAGCAAGCAGCACTGTTCCCTCTCTGACCCCTTCCCCACATACAGCACCACTGCCCCGGGGAACACATAAGGCTCCACTCCGCCCCTTACAATGTAACAGGTGCGCTGGGACAAAGAAATATGGCTCAAATGAAAAAACAGATCAAAACTCCAAAAAAAGAACCGAGCAACTGAGGAAATAGCCAAGCTATTAGATACAGAGTTCAAAACACTGATAATCACCTACAAAGGAGTTCCCATAAGACTATCAGTTGATTTCTCAAAAGAAACCTTACAGGCCAAAAAGGGGCTGGAAAGAAGTATTCAAAGTCTTGAAAGCCAAGGACCTACATCCAAGATTATTCTATCTGGTAAAGCTGTCATTTATAATGGAAGGGCAGATAAAGTGCTTCCCAGATAATGTAAAGTTAAAGGAGTTCATCATCACCAAGCCCTTATTAAATGAAATGTTAAAAGGGACTTAACTAAGAAAAAGATCAAAACTATGAAGAGTACAATGAAAACAAACTCACAACTACCAACAATTGAACCTAAAAACAAAAACAAACAAACAAAGCAACTAGGAACAGGATCACAGAAATGGAGATCACATGGAGGGTTATCAGTGGGGAGGGGGAGGGGGTAGAACGAGGGAAAAGGTACAGGGAATCAGGAGCATAATTGGTAGGCACAAAATAGACAGGGGGAGGTTCAGAATAATATAGGGAATGGAGAAGCCAAAGATCTTACATGTACGACCCATGGACTAATGGGGGGAGTGCTGGCGGGAGGGGGGTGCAGGGCAGAGGGGAATAAAGGGGACAAAAAAAATGGGACAACTGTAATAGCATAATCAATAAAATATACTTAAAAAAATAAAATGTATTTTCAGAAAAAAGAATCAGTCTTAAATGTAAGAAAGAGTATAATTAACCAAGCTATAAAAATCAAGATGCGAAAAAAAGAACATAACCTACAAAAGCATGAAAATATATTAGATTTCTCTTAATAAGTAAAAATACAGAAAAAAGAACTGATATGAGTTTTTTCATAAACAAAACAAATAAACAATAAAATAAACCAGTCTCTAGCAATCTCATTTAAAGAAAAGGAAAATAAACATTAAAAAAAACAGAAGGGGGGATGACAGAATAGGAAGTAAAAGACATGCTACATTGTATAGTCTATGCTAAAAAACTTGAAAACCTCTAAAAAGAAAGCAGTGTCTAAGAGAGCTTAACAAGAACATGTAGGAAACAGGTTATGAATGATGAGGGAAAACATGAAAAAGTTAACAGAGAAAAGGCAGAAACAAGCGTTCAAGTGCTTTCTTTCAAATCAATGCTATTTACACATTTCAACTCATTTTATCAAGTCATTTTATAAGCCTACATATGCTTGAAATGAAAATCTAACGCAAAAGTATCATACAGAACAATATCATTCCTTTTGCCTAAAAAGGCATTTTCCACAAAATTTTTGCATTCAAGCATCAGCTCAAATATAAACTCCTCAGAAAGTCCTTACTTGACTACCCTGTTTAAAGTAACTTTCCGGGCCCTGGCCGCGTAGGTCAGTTGGCTGGAACATCGTCCCAGTGTGCTGATTCCTGGTCTGGGCACACACAAGAATCAACCAACGAATGCATAATAAGTGGAACAACAAATCTCTCTCTCTCAAATCAATCAATAAAAATTTTTTTAAAAAAATAAATAATTTCCCAGATCCTGTTACATTTCCTACACTCATTTTATTCACAGCACACATTACAAATTGAAATTATTTAGAATTAAGTTCCATAAGAGTAGGACTTAGTCTCATTCGCTGGTATGATGCCAGAGCCTAAAATTAAACGCTCAAAACAGGTGCTAACTATCACTTAGGAATATATATATTTCCAGAAATCCAGCACACTATTCAAGTAACATACCACAACTGGAATAGTAATTTCAATAGAGAACAAAGGGTGTTTGATAAAAGTCAACACCCCCTCTTGATATAAACTATTAATATGCCACAAATGAACAAACAGTCAACAGATATTTACTGAGAGCTTATGAGGTACTGGGATCAGTTAATTTAGATGCTGGGAACACAGCAGTTAGCAAAACCGGAAAAAAACACAAAAATCTATGCTCATGTGAAGCTTACACTCCACTGGATCTATCTCGAAACAACAGCCGACATCCCAGCAACAATACAACCTACAAGACGTTACAGTGAGGATAAGGAGTTTGCCCCCACCACACTGACACTGTTCTGAATTTCTAGTCAGTCAACATTCAAGTACAAGAAGGAAAAGATCCACATACTGAAAAAAAAATCACTGCATTTCAGATGACACAAATATCTAGTAAATCCAAAAGAATACACTAAAAATATGTTTAAAAAAAAAAAGGTTTACATTAAGGTATCTGGTTACAACCAAATATATGTGTATATGTGTGTGCATATGTATATTTATATATAAATATAAATATATGTATATATACTTTATAAACTAGTTTATATATAACATAAAATAGTTTATATATATAAAATATATATTAAAAAGTTTTTCCAATAAGCCATTTAAACACACACACACAGAGCCACTATATTGAGGAATTTGGTCACTATCTTTTCTATGATTTTATTGTATACATTTTGATCATAAACCTTCACCTTTTCCACATATTCATTTTTAAAGACTTAAAAAGTTATAAATTCAAAAAACAAATCTACTGAGAGAAAAGATTCCCGCTGTGGAGAAATACATGTCTCTGAAGCATTATCAGACCATGGAAAAAGAAATTAACTCAGAATAAATCCTGTTTTACCTCTATGTTCCAGTTATGCTGTTCCAAGGTATGACGACACTGATCCATAGATTCTATGCCAGTCAGATCCTGAAAAGGACAAAAACAAAGTTACTTAGGGAAAAACCAACAGTACATCTGCAGATATTTTTTATCCCTAATAGAATACTTAGGAATACTTCTGGGAAAAGATACTGAGGTGTTGAAGATAGCTGGTCAAGTGTGGTAAAACTTCACTATTCAGAATTTATCCAATCAGTCTAGAAGAGAGTACTTCCAAAGAACAAAAAAATGAAAATTCCTAGGCTTTCAATTAAGAAGACTGATTAAAATTAATATTCTCCTCTCACATTCTTGTTTAAAAATTATAGATTTCTTCAACCTCCTAGTCCAGCAAAATATTCTTCAAAGCTAAATAACTATTCTGGTTTGTAATACATAATGATTTAATAATGCAGGTTTCCTGCAAAATAAAATGACTTTCATTAACTTGCCTTGACCTAGGGGTGTCCAACCCATGGCCCTCAGGCCGCATGCAGCCCAGGATGGCTATGAATGTGGCCCAATACAAAATCGTAAATTTACTTAAAACCTATTTTTTTTTCTCATCAGTTTTCATTAGTGTTTGTGTATTTAATGTGTGGCCCAGGACAACAACTCTTCTTCTTCCTGTGTGGCCCAGAAGACACCAAAAGGTTGGACACCCCCTAGCTTACAATACAAACTGCATGCAACTTTTTAGTAAAAAGTTTGTCATTCAGATGTTTCCCTACAATAAATATTTTCTCTACTCCCTTCTCCTTGGACTGTTCGCAGGTTTCACTTTGTGTCTGACCCAAGCTCCTTCTCTGCCTCCTCCTCTTGCATCCCTGTCAACAAAGAAAGTTCCCTAAGCATGTGTCCTTGGTTTCTGACTCTCTACACTTCTCTCCCTGGCAATCTCTTTAATCCTCAGCCTTCAACCACCCTTTCTACTCAGATAACTCCTAACTTAAGTCCTGGACCCACCATCTCTTCTGAAGTTTAGGAGCACTTTTCCAATGGCCTGGTCTATTTCCACCAACTGTGGCATCCAAACCAGAAGCGTGTCGTTAAAACCACTATATGTGTTAACACACAGCCACCTTCCTAAGTATACAGGCTAAGATGACATCTGGAATCTCAGCCTCGTCTTTGAGTTCTATCCCTTGAACTCCACACTTCATCAGCAATTAAGTTCTGACTGTTTTCTGTAGTACATCTGTAGCCACATTTCCATTCCCACAGCCACCATCTTTTTTTATTTTTTTGGAAGATTTTTATTTATTTATTTTTAGAGAGAGGAGAAAGGAGGGAGAAAGGGAGAGAAACATCAGTGAGTGAGAGATAAATCTGACAGCTGCTTCTCACAAGCCCCCAACTGGGGACCTGGGTCGCAAACTCAAGCATGTGCCGCGACAGGGAATCCAATCTGCGACTTTTGGTTCACAGGCTGGCACTCAGTCCACTGATCCACACCAGCCAGGGCAAGCCAGCATCTTTAATCATGCGTTTATAAGATCTCAAGTGAATTGTCAAAATAATTAAATTCTCTTCCTCCCCCTAACTAATCCTCCTCCTATTTGTCGTGTATGTCTGTGACTCCTCTGCTCAAAGCTCTTCAGGTGAATGAACAATAAATGCCCAAACCCTTAGGCTGGCATTTAAGTGTTCCTGTAGTGCGGCCCTAGCCTAGCTTTCTGGATTATTTTCTCACTAGTTCTCTTCAGGGGTGTCCAAACTTTTGGCGTCTCTGGGCCACGCTGGAAGAAGGAGAGTTGTCTTGGCCCACATGTTAAATACACGAACACTAATGAAAACTGATGAGCAAAAAAAAGGTTTTAAGTAAATTTACGATTTTGTGTTGGGCCACATGTGGGCCGCGGGTTTGACACCTCTGCTTTAGGTGTGCAGTACTCAACAAATCTAACAGTTCATGCTGATGTCTAAATGGCCAGAATTTCCATAGCGCTAAATTCCTGCCTTCCTTCAGGGTCTAGTACCAAAGCCAAATCTATCCATCGATAATTTCATGTAACAAATGTCTACTTTGGTTATTTCTTACAATGTCTAAGCAGCTTAGAGACGAATACTATAATAGTCTCCATCCTCAAGGATTCCTCTTAACGACCAGTAAGCAACAAGAGAAAGAGACTGATCTCAATCTGACAAGAATCTGTTAACAGGCACTGATGAGTCACGGACCAGACATGTCTAACCTCTGGATTTCGGCTTCCTTTATTTGCAACATGAGGGATTTAATTTGAACTGGATATCCTTTCCAGAGCTTAAAAGAATAAAACAAAAAACTGTTCATTTTTAAAAATGACACCAGAAGTAATAAATTTTGCTAATCATTTTGTTGTTGTTGTTTAAAATGCTATAAAAATTTCATAGTGAGCTCTGGCTGGTGTGTCGCAGTGGACTGAGTGAACCAAAGGGTCACTGTTTTGATTCTCAGATAAGGCACATGCCTGGGTTGCAGGCCAGGTCCCTGGTGGGGAGCATGTGAGAGGCAACCACACATTGATGTTTCTCTCCGTCTCTCTCCCTCCCTTCCATTCTCTCTAAAAATAGGTAAGTAAAATCTTAAAAAAAAGACCTGAAATAATAGGTAAGAGGAAAACATAGGTACTAAACTTATGGACCTTGGTCTTAGAGAGGATTTTGTGAATTTGACCTTAAAGGTAAGTAAAGTAAAAGCAAAAATAAATCAAACTAAACGGCAAAACAAACAAACAAACAAACAAACCTATCAGTGAAACAAAAAGGCAACCAACCTAATGGGAGAAAATGTTTGCAGCCAATACCTCAGATAAGGAGTTAATATCCAAAATATATAAAGAACTTATACGACTCAACAACAAAACCCCCAAACAATCCAATTAAAAAATTGGCAGAGGACCTGAACAGATACTTCGCTCAAGAAAACATACAAATGGCCAACAGGTATATGAAAAGATGCTCAACTTTACTAGTTATCAGAGGAATGAAAATCAAAACTACAATGAGATGCCACCTCATAGCATTAAAATGACTGTTATCAACAAGACAGGTAATAAAAAGTATCGGAGAGGTTGGGGAGAAAAATGAACCCTCATTCATCACTGGTGGGAATATAAACTGGTACAGCCACTATGGAAAACAGTATGGAGGTTCCTCAAAAAAAAAATTAGTAATTACCATAATTAACAGTTACCATATGACCCAGCAACTCCTGGGTATCTACCCAAAAAAACTGAAAACATTTATTTGCAGAGATATATGCACCCCTGTACAGCCTGAACTGAATCACTAACCCTGAGCCTTAATTCTAAGTTCAGCAGAAGTGTCACAATCATGAGATTTTTATTTTACTTTCTGCTGCATGTTTCAATTTTATTTTATCTTTTTTTTTTTTTTTACTTTATTTTTATCCTTGACACTATTAAAGATGTCACAGTCACGGGATTTTTTTTTTAAAGTCAGTCTGGCTGGTGAGTGAGGAATTAGCATGAAAGAGAGCAAGGCACCAGCAAAGAGACTACAGAGAAGTGCAAGGGGGAAGAGAATGATGGTTGAAAACAAGATGGTAGCAGTGAAGAGGGAAAGCCTAGGACAGATGTGGGGTATACTCTAAAGGCTGAGCCAACAGGATCCGGCGGCAAATTAAATACGTGGGGATGGAAGAGAAATATGAACATGGACTCACAGGCTTAAACAAATGCAATGAGAAAACCCACTGAAATAATTTTGCTTATCTCTGTGAGAAAAATTTATTTCTGGTAAAGAAAACTATTTTAAAAGATTAGGTGGGGAGAAAGATGAGTGCACTCTTTATTTATTATATCATAATGCTGAATGCACCGAGGGGGACCAGGTTGCCCAACCGCAATGCTAGCCAGTGCGATGGCCCATGATCCATCCAAAGGGTCCAATGAAGGACATACTGCTCGTCGGGCACCGTCTCAAAACAGCCGCACTCATAACTCTCAGAGGGCTGGCTACTTAGGTTTTCTTTAATTTTTGTGTTTTTTAAACCTAGTATAAATTAGGTAAACGAAGTTTAAATACTACTGAAAGACTGGGACAGGGGAAGGTTTCCTTGTGATCCCAAACACTACGGGTTGGCCAAAAATTTCATTTGTTTTTTTCGATAAGATGACTCGAGTAGTGCTTAGTTGGCTTTAACTTCATTAAAAAACAATTCTGTTAAGATTGTATTGCGACAGCTGTCATATCAGTGTGCATAAAAAAAAAAAAACACAAAAAAACCCTCACCGAAATTGGTGGGACTCTCACGGCGCTTTCTGTCCTAGCTCGGGAACCCAGCTCTCCACTTACTACATGGTCAGGGCTGGGGAGCTTCTTTTCTCGTCTCTGGAAGACTCCTCTCTCTCGGATGTGTACGGTTTTAGTATTCTTAGTATATCAAGTACCCGCTTATGCACTGGTCTTTATAAGCATCCTACAGGTTATATAATACTCCAATTGGCTAAAACAATTTATACATAAACATTAAACTGCTTCTGATTTTTCTGTATTAAAACGTTACTTAATGAACATTTCTGTTTATAAAGTTTCACTGTATTTAGGATTTTTCCTCCTCAGGATTCAGTTAAAATTATGGGCCAAGGAATATGCAGTTTTAAAGTTCTTGATACAAACTGACAAAATGTATTTCAAAAGATTATTCCCATTTATACTGGCTAGGGCTGGTTTCAGTGTGAGTCAGAAGCTAAGTGTGTCTCAGTATTCACTCCCATTTCAGTGCCAATGAGTTTTGCAATGCCAGCTTTGTTCAGAAAGAATATTGCAGTTTTGGCTAGAGACACTGCATTAGCTTTGCTTCCAATTCTTCCTCGGCAATAACCTACTGGGTCAGTAGCAATTAGGGAAGTGACGTGAAACAGGTAAGACAAGGAAATGTTAAGTTCAATACCCCAGTCACTGGTTTCAAGCTCCTCCCAAATTCCTTTCTTCAGGACTCAACAGGTCATAATTCTCTTTTAAAGGTTTTATTTATTTATTTTTAGATACAGGGGAAGGGAGGGAGAGAGCGAGAGAAACATCAATGTGTGGTTGTCTCTTGCGCGCCCCCTACTGGGGACCTGGCCTGCAACCCAGGCATGTGTCCTGACTGGGTGGAATACAACACCCTTGGGTTCGCAGGCCGGCACTCAATCCACCGAGCCACACCAGCCATGGCCGTAATTCTCTTTTAAAAGGAAATTTCTTCTGAAGAGAGGCCCCATTTATCTCCATGTCCCCAAGACCCAGTATAGTGCCTTAGCATACAGTAGAAAAATGTTTGATTAAATATGAATGGGTCCTACCCCACACCAATAACCAGTGTTTGTTTCTTTAACCCTCTAGTTTTTAAACACTGTTCTTCTCATTATCACTCATTTATTCCTATTTTGTGTCAGGAATTATGAGGTTCATCTTCACTACATTTTCCTCAACAATCCTGATATATACCACCGTACCCTGAGAAAATGGCAACTCTCTGAAGGAACTCCATGGGAGCACCCTACGCCAATTCAGGTACACACAGTAAGTGCTCTATGAAGGTTAGCTAAATCTGCAATCTCTCCTGTCTGGCTTGCTCCTGAGAACTCTCGCTTACGTTCAGATCTGCTAACATTAAGGTCACTTGTGACGCATTAGACAAAATAGCTGCAATGGATGTAAAGGTTAACTTTGGCACCTGCTCCTTCCCCTAATCTCTCAAGCCCAATGACTCTCCTGTTGGGCAGGTCCATCCAGGGCTACCTTACTGAGAAATATCACTTGCTCCAAGATGATCCATCCCCTCCTTCTCCCCTCAGAGCTAACTCACCTTCCATGAACTGCTCTCCCAAGGAGTCCGGATAATACTGCCTTTAGTTATAGCAATTTACACAAAAGTGTAACTGCTAGCATAAGTAGAAGGGCAGCACTTTATCTTTGAGGAAAAAAACAAAACAAAACAAACAAACAAAACCAACCCTGAACCCCAATCAATCTCTAACTAGTAAATGCACAGGGGAGGGCCAGAGGAAGCATGTGAACTTTTCTATACACTTCTCTTACTCCAGCCTTTAATTTCCTCCTCTCCCAAGTTAGAAACAAGAGGATGTCAAACCACTTGGCAACCTACTACCGATCTGTGGCTAGAGTATGATTCAAGGAAGGTATCACAAACAATAAATGATGTAATGTTTGAACCAGATGTCTCAGTCAACTCTTGGGGTAGGGACTGGGTGACTACCCAGTCACCAGAGTGATTACTAGGCTGCTCCCCTAAGGGGTGTTTCTCTCTACACACCTCATCTGTTTCTGCTGGCGCTGTAGGAGTCTGGTGTGAACTCTCGGTTGAAATCTAAGTACACCCTAAGTTCCAGTGGGCTTGTTGACTCCGGCTTGTTGAGAATGCATATTTTAACATGTTTTCAGTTATTCTCCCAGAGAGAAAGCTGGAAAAACCAGGGATCTTTGGTCGCTCGGTCCTACCACACAGGGAGCTTTGCTTTATGCAGTAACAGCATGCCCTCTCTGGCAGTGGCAGAGAAATGAATCTGAAGTCCCTTCAGAAAGTAAAGTAATCACACCTGGGCTCTGATCTGTAATGAAAACTCTTACACACATCTTTACTATTCACACTTAATTACTCATTAACCAAATTAAATACTAACTAGCAGCTTCCATTCATTATTAAGCACCCATTACTCTGTAGCAGACAAAGTAATAAAGCCTTCATTTTCACAACTAAGAAAGCCAAGGATTAAAGAGGTTTTGTACCTTGTCGACGTTTCTGTCTAGAAAAAGAAGTGGTAGAATTCATGCCCTGGTTGGTGTGGCTCAGTGGAATGAGTGCCGGCCTGCGAACCAAAGTGTTGCTGGTTCGATTCCCAGTCAGGGCATATGCCTGGGTTGCGGACCAGGGGGCGGCGGGGGTGGCTCAGCCACGCAAGAGGCAAACACACACTGATGTTTCTCCCCCTCTCTTTCTCCCTCCCTTCCTCTCTAAAAACAAATAAATAAAATCTTAAAAAAAAAAAAAAAAGAAGTGGTAGAATTCAGACTGGAACCTAGAATAACTACCTCTGAAGTCCAGGCTGTTTCCTCCTTGGCCACACCGTTTTGTATTATTATTTGATTAATTCACGTTAGAAAACAGAAAGATTTCAATAAATTCTCAATTCAGAAAATTTCAGAGGATTTACAGTCAAGATGGTAGCATAGGAAGACAGGACTTGCCTCTTCTCACAACCACATCAAAATTACAACTAAATATAAAGATTTTATTTATTCGTTTTTAAACAGAGGGGGAGGAAGGAGAAAGAGAGGGAAAGAAACATCAATGTGAGAAACGTAGTTTGGTTGCCTCTTGCACACCCCCTACTGGGGACCTGGCCCACAACCCAGGTCTGTGCCCTGACTGGGCATAGAACCGGTGACCTTTTGGCTCACAGGTCGGCACTCAGTCCACTGAACTACACCAGCCTGGGCTACAACTAAAATATAGAACCACCATCACTCAGAACCATCAGATACAGAGTTGAATGGAAGTCTGACAATTAAGAAATTAAAGAAACCACACCCAACCAATGATTAGGAGCTGCGCAGATGTGGAATGGGTTGGTCCCTCAACCACATCTGGTAGGTAAAAAGAGGGATATCTCGGGAGCAAGGGTGCCAGCCCCACCCCAGGACACCCAGCCCAGCGTTCCAGTGCCAGGAAGATAACTCCCTACAACTTCTGGCTGCAAAAACAAGTGGGGATTGAGTCAGCGGAAGAAACTGTTGGGAGCCCCAAGGAGTTCCTCTTAAAGAACCCACACACGGACTCACCTACTCAGACTCACCCCCTCTGAGCTCAGCACCGCAGCCTGAAAGGCATCAGTGGCATTCAGGGAAGAACTTAAGTGTCAGGAATCAAGGCGAGCAGAAGCCATTGTCCCTTTTCTAAACCCTCGCCCCACAGAACCAGCAAACTGGTGTCATATCCATCAACCTGGTAAACAATTTGACCCGCCTTAGATCCCCAGAGACTCTGCCCTCCCCAATCTACTTTTCCATATTAATGGCTGGTCTTGGCTCATGCTTCACAACTTCTTAAGTCCTCCTGAACAAGCAACAGCTGGCCTCGGGGAGCCCCAGGCTGGGAACTAGCAGCAGCCAGCCTAGATTCACAGACTGGCTTCACCTGGGAACCTCCAAGTCCAGTACAAGTAGCAGCCATCTTCTGTTGCTTCACAGCTCAGATAGAGTGGCCCCAGGCAAAACACAGGTGGGGTGGGGGGCTGACCTAGCCTGCACCACCCAGGAAATACCAGGGCCAGCACACCCAGTACAGCTACAGACCATGTGGGAGCACCTCCGCTCTGCTGCTGCACAGCTGATCCTGCACTGAGGGCAGAGGATAATGGTAGTTATCATAGCCAATCCCTGCAGCTGACTAGCCTAGATAAATCCCTCCCACTGATGTGACAACAGCAACAGAAGCTCAACTACAAGAGGAGGGTGTACTCAGCCCAAAGGAAGGGTGCACCTCGAGTACCCAGCTTGGGTGATAGGGTACTACACCCTACAGGACGCCTACGACACCTACGACACCTACGACATTAGGCCACAATTCCAAGACAGGGAGTCAAAGCAGTTCTGCCTACTACATAGAAACAAACACAGGGAGGCTGCCAAAATGAGGATGCAAACAAAAGAAACATGGTTCAAATGATAAAAAGAGATCAAAACTCCAAAAAAAGAGATAATTGCTTATCTCCAAAATGGAGATCAGAATTGCTTATCTCCACTTTGGAGATAAGCAATTATCAGATGCAGAGTTCAAAACACTGGTTATAAGGATGCTCAAGGAACTACTGAGAACCTCAAAAGCATTAAAAAACCCAGTCAGAAACGAAAGGGTATATTAATTGAAATAAAGAACAATTTACAGGGAAACAACAGTAGAATGGATGAAGCCAAGAATCACAGCAATGATTTGGAACATAAGGAAGCGAGAAGCAACCAATCATACAAGAAGAAAAAAGAATCCAAAAAAATGAGGGTAGTAAAGCAGCCTCTGGGACTACTTCAAGAGGCCCAACATTCACATCATAGGGGTGCCAGAAGGAGGAGAGAAAGAGCAAGAAATTGGAAATCTATCTGATAAATTAGTGAAATAAAACTTCCCTAATTTGGTGAAAGAAATACATGTCCCAGTCTGGGAAGCCCAGAGTCCCAAACAAGAGGGATGCAACGAGACCCACACCAAGGCCCATTATAATTAAAATGCCAAAGGTTAAAGATAAAGAGAAAATCTTAAATGCAGCAAGAAAAAAGAAGCCAGTTACCTACAGGGGAGTTCTGGTAAGACTGTCAGCTGATTTCTCAAAAGAAGCTTTGCAGGCTAGAAGGGACTGACAACAAATATTCAGTCATGAAAAGCAGGGAGATACATTTTTCATTTTCACCCATGAGTTTATTGATTTGGATATTCTGAGTATGTAAGCTATCTCCTGCTATTGGCTTCTAGTGGGTAGAGGCCCAGGTGCTGCTAAACATCTTCCAGTGCATAAGACAGCCCCACAGCAAAGAATTATTTGGAAAAAGTGTCGATAGTACCAAGAAACTTCACAAACCACGTTTGACACATAGGATTAGTCGCAGCACCTTCTCCATACACTGCACAAATCAGTTTGGCTCAAATAACTCTTAAAAAGAGTTGTGCCGCCCTGGCTGGTGTGGCTCAGCGGGTTTAGTGCTGGCCTGCAAACCGAAAGGTCGCCAGTTCCTTTCCCAGTCAGGGTACATGCCTGGGTTGTGGGCCAGGTCCCCAGCTGGGGGTGGGCAAGAGGCAACCCACTGATGTTATGTCTAGCACATCGGTGTTTCTCTCGCTCTCTTTCTCCTTTCCTTCCCCTCTCTCTAAAATTAAACAAATAAATTCTTTAGGGAAAAAAAAAAAAAGGAAGAAATCGAAGACAACCTAAAAATGGGAGAATATTTTTGCCAATAATAGATCTAATAAAGGACTTGTATCTAGAATACATAAACTCTTACAACCCAACAACCAAAGACAAAGAACCCAATTAAGAAATGGACAAAGGCGTGAATAAATATTTCTCCAAAGAAGATACATATATGGCAAAAAAACATATGAAAGGATGTTCAGCATCATTTCAGTCACTAAGGAAATGCAAATCAAGGCAACAGTGACATGCCTCCTGACACGAGGATCGCTACAAAGACGGATGATTAACACATTGGTGAGGGACGTGGAGAAATGGAGCACTCGACACTGCTGGTGGGGAAAATGGTATGGCTGCTTTGGAGAAAGTGTGGCAATTTCTCCAACAGTTAAACAGTTACCATGTGACCCAACAATTCTACTCCCCAGAAGAAATGAAAACATGTCCAGACAAAAATTTGTATAAAAATATTCACAGCTGCCCTGGTTGGTGTGGCTCAGTGGACTGAGTGTCAGCCTGTGCGCCAAAAGGTCACCGGTTCAATCCCTAGTCAGGGCACATGCCTGGGTTGTGGTCCAGGTCCATAGTCGGACACATGCGAGAGGCAACTGATTTTTTCTCTCACACATTGATGTTTCTCTTCCTCTCTTTCTCCCTCCCTTCCCCTCTTTCCAAAAATAAGTAAGACCTGGTTGGTGTGGCTCAATCGACTGAGTGCCAGCCTGGGAACCAAGGGGTTGATCGTTCCCAATCCAGGGCACATACCTGGGTTGCTGGCCAAGTCCCCAGTGAGGGGGTGAGTGAGAGGTAACTGCACATTGATGTTTCTCTCCCTCTCTTTCTCCCTCCCCCTCTCTAAAAATAAACAAATAAAATCTTTTAAAAATAAATAAAAATAAATGAAATCTTTTAGAAACTTCATAGCCATATTATAATAGCCAAAACGTGGAAGCAATCCAAATGCCCATTAACTGATGAATGGATAAACAAAATTGTGGTTTTATCCACATGGTAGAGTATTATTCCACCACAAACAGGAAACAAGTACAGATACAGGCTACAACACAGATGAACACTGAAAACATGCTAAGTGAAAGAAGACACAAAAAGCTATATAGTATATGATTCCTTTTATAAGAAATGGCCAGAGACAGTATAAAAATTAGTGGTTGTCAGGAGTTAAAATAAAAGAATGGGGAGTGACTGATAAAGAGCACTGGTTTATTTCTGGGGTGATGAAAACGTTCTTGAAGATTCTGGTTGTGTGGATCAGGTGGTTGAGTCTTATCACACAAGGTAAAAGGTCGCCGGTTCAATTCCCAGTCAGAGCACACGCCTGGGTTTCAGGTTTGGTTCCCAGGTGGGCACATATGTGAGGCAACTGATCAATGTTTATCTCATGCATCAATGTTTCTCTCCATTTCTCCCTCCCTTCCCCCCCTCTAAAAAATAATAATAAATAATTTTAAAGATTTTATTTGTTCATTTTTAGAGAGAGGAAAAGGGAAGGAGAAAGGGGGGGACATCTTTGTGAGAGAGAGAGAGAGAGAGAGAGAGAGCTGTCTGTCACATGTCCCCAACCAGGGACCTGGCCCTCAACCCAGGCATGTGCCCGGACTGGGAATCGAACCGGTGACCTTTCAGTTCACAGGCCAGCACTCAATCCACTGAGCCCCACCAGCTAGGGTCAATAAATAAATAATTTTTTTTAACAGAAAAGAAAATGTTCTGGAAGTACGTAGTGATGATGCTTGTACAACCATAAAAACCACTGAATTGTATACAATAAAAGGACAATTTTATGGTGTCTGAATTATATTTCAATAAAATTGTTATTTAAAGAATTAAAAAGGGAGGGATCCAAGATGGCAGCAGAGTAGGTGAAAGCTACACTAACCTCCTCCCAGGACCAACTGGAATTACAACTAAATTATAGAAAAATTATCCTGAATAACCAACTAAACACTAGCTGGAGAGAAGCCTTATAAACAAGGGTTTACAGAAGAAACCACATTACCACACCAACACTAGCAGGAAGACCAGAGGTGCAAGATGGCTAACTGGGTGCCCATGGGCAGCAGCTGAAGTTCTGGGGGGAACTCTGAGGAACCAGAGGTGTGGGGTTCCCACTGGGAATCATGAGGTCTAAAGCCCAAGCCAGGCTCGCAAGCCCAAAGCACCAGAACTGGGAAAGGCGCCCACGGAACATCTGACTATGAAAAGCAGTGGGGTTTCTGTCTGCCAGGGAGAGACAGCTTGAGACATAGCAACCCTTTTAAAGGGCCAACGCACGAAATTTCATTTGCAGCCACTTACCCTAGGCTCTGGCAGAGGGAGGGCAGAGTAAACTAGAGATGAGTGAGGGGAGCCTGGCTCTAGGGAGAGAGCTGAAGAGCCAGCCACAGGGTCCTTGTGCTCAGTCATGCCCTGTACTGCAGAGGCCATCTTTTTCAGACAGAGAGCTCCTTTCCAAATGGCATCAGCCTGCGAGGAAGCGAGCCCTGCCAGCAGGAATCCCTCTCACTCCACCCTGCGGAGCTTAAGCCCTGCTGAGGAGTACAGCTGGAGGCTCTTTTAGTGACGATGCCTAACAGGCAGCCTGCAGGCTAAGGCGGGTCTTGGGGTGTTTTGAGGCTTTAACTGACCCTCTCTGGGGCCTGGTACTGATAAAACCAGTCTTGGTGTACAACTCGGTTCTTTCTGCGCACACCCAGGCCCAGCAGAGGGAGCCACAAGCTGTGGATTGCTGATAGCTCCAAACGGGTTGTCCAGGGCCAGTCACAGGCAGCGTCTGACATCGTGCTATACCAGAGACTTTGTAGATCTACTTCATACATAGAAAAAAACACAAAATGGCAGCCAAAATGGGAAGACAAAAAAACAGGCCCCAAATGAAAGAACAAGAGAATTCTCTAGAAGAGCTAAATGAAATAGAGGCAAGCAATTCATCAGCTATAAGAGTTCAAAAATAATGATTATAAAGATGCTAAACAGCAAGAAAAAAAAAGACACAGAATCCATAAAAAAGGACCAGTCAGAAATAAAGAATGCAATATCCAAAATAAATAATACACTGGAAGGAATGAACAGTAGGTTGGATGAAATAGAGGATCAAATCAATGATTTGGAAGAAAAGGTAAAAAACAAACAACCAATCATAGCAGCAAAAAGAAAAAATAATTTTTTAAAAATGAGGATACTTTAAGGGATCTTTGTGACAACATGAAGTGTAGCAACATCCACATCACAGGGGTACCAGAAGGAAAAGAGAGAGTGCAAGGGATGGAGAGCCTACTTGACAAATAATGACCAAAAGCATCCCTAACCTGATGAAGGAAAAAGACACACAAGTTCAGGAAGCGCAGAGTCTCAAATGAGATGGACCCAAAGAGGCTCACACCAAGAACACCGCAATTAAAATGGCAAAGCTTAAAGAGGAGAATCTTAAAAGCCACAGGAAAAGATAGATAGTTACCTACAGGAGAGCTCCCATAAGACTGGTATCTGATTTCTCAACAGAAACACTTCAGGCTAGAAAAGATTGGGGTGAAATACTCAAAGTGATAAAAAGCAAGACTGTACGACCAAGGCTACTTTACCCAGCAAGAATTAGAAAAATTGAAGGAGGAATAAAGAGCTTCCCAGAAAAGAAGCTAAAGGAGTTTGTTACCACGAAACCAGTATTGCCACAAATGTTGAAGGGCTTGCAGGGAGGAGGAGGAGGGAGGGAAAGTAGGAGGGGGAGGAAGAAAGGAAGAAAGATGACAACAATTAGAAACAGTTAAAAAATCAAATGGCAATAAATACATATCTATTAATAATCACTTGAAATGTAAATGTCTAAAATGCTCCAATCAAAAGACACAGGGTACCTGAATGGATAAGAAAACAACACCCATATACATGCTGTCTTCAAGAGGCCCACCTCAAAGTGGAAAGATACACAGACTAAAAGTAAAGGGATGGAAAAAAGATATTTCATGCAAATGGAAAGAAAAAAAAAAGCTGGGATAGCAATACTTTTATCTAACAAAACAAACTTTAAAACCAAGGCTATTGTAAGAGACAAAGAAGGACACTCCAAAATGATAAAGGGAACAATCCAACAAGAGGATATAAACCTAGTAAACATTTCTGCACCTATTATAGGAGCACCTAAATATGTAAATCAGGGGTGTCCAACCTTTTGGTGTCTCTGGGCTATACTGGAAGAAGATTTGTCTTGGGCCACACATTAAATACAACAAACACTAACAAACACTGATGGGGGGGGGAAAAAAGGTCTGTGCATAATTTCCATGATATCCGCGACCACAGATAAGCAAATAAATCCTCATACAATAACCTTAATTAAGCAGCAGCCCTTTAGATAATCTTTTAAAATCACCAAGCAGGTCCCAAGTTTGTGATCACTAATATGGAAAACGTACATGTCTAAGTAGTAAAATAGTATAAAACTAAGTAATGTTTTAAGCAAATTTATGATTTTGTGTGGGCTGCATTCATAGCTATCCTGGGTCGCAGGCTGGACACCCCTGATGCAAAGCAAATCATGAAAGACATAAAGGGAGAGATGGACAGAAATACAGTCACAGTCGGGGATTTTCACACCCCATTGACTTCAATGAATAGAACTTCCAGACAGAAATCAACAAGGAGCTGGCAGCCTTAAATGACACATTAGAGCAAATGGATTTAATTGATATATTCAGAGCATTTCATCCCAAAGCAGCATAATATACATTATTTTCAAGTGCGCATGGAACATTTTCTAGGACAGACCACATGTTAGGACACAAAACAGGTCTTAATAAATTTAAGAAGATTGAAATCGTATCAAGCATTTTCTCTGATCATAATGGCATGAAACTAGAAATCAATCACAAGAAGAAAAATGAAAAATAAACAAAGACATGGAAGCTAAATGACATCTTATTAAAAAATGAAAAGGTTAACTATGAGATCAAGGAAGAAATCAAAAGATACCTTGACATAAATGAAAATGAGCACACAACAACCCCAAATCTGTGGGACACAGGGAAAGCAGTCCTAAGAGTTGAATTCGTAGAGTACATGCCTATCTCAAGAAGCAAGAAAAATCTGAAACAATCAAACTTTAAAGGAATTTGAAAAAGAACAACAAACAAGCCCAAAGTGAGTAAAAATAGAAAAGATCAAGGAATCCAAGAGCTGGTTCTTAGAAAAGATAAACAACATTGACAAACCTTTAGCCAGACTCATCAATAAAAAAAGAGAGAACCCAAATAAATAAAATCAGAAATGAAAGAGAAGTTAACTGTTGTTACTGACACCAAAGAAACACAAAGGATTATAAGAAAATATTATGAACAATTACATGTCCACAAATTGCATGATCTGGACGAAATGGTTAAATTCCTAGAAACATACAATTTTCCAAAACTAAATGAGAAAGAATCAGAGAATCTGAATAGACAGGTAACAATTAGTGAAACTGATACATCTGCTATACATTACCAAAACTCCTTTCTAAAAATATGTAAAAAACATATAGGGCCCTGGCTGGGTAGCTTAGTTGGTTAGAGCATCGTCCTGATACACCAAGGTTGCAAGTTTGATCTATGGTCAGGGCACATACAAGAATTAACCAATGAATACATCAATAAGCCAAACAACAAATCGACATTTCTTTCTCTCTCTCTTCTCTAATTAGTAAATAAAAATTTAAAAATTTTCTTTAAAAAAATATAAATACACCCTAGCTAGTGCGGCTTAGTTGGTTACAGTATTGTCCATACACCAACAGGTTGGGGGTTCGATTCCCAGTAAGGGTACATCTCCAGGTTGTGGGTTAAATCCCCAGCTGGGGCACATATGGGAGGCAGCCACTTGATGTCTGTCTGTCTGTCTGTCTGTCTGCTCCATCCTTCTCTCTTTAAAATCAATAAACATATTTTTAAAATTAAAAAAAATACAAACATATAAAGAACATCTAAAATTTGATAAATGTCAAACAGTCCAACAGAAAACAAAAAATGATAGGTAATTTACACAATAACTAACCATAAATACAACAGAAGCTCAGTCTCATCTGGAACCAATGTATGGAACAATGGGATTCAATATCAAAATCAACACTTTTAGCCTGCAGCCAACTTGGCCAGAAAGCAAACCTTCCATACGTGGGGGAATACTTGCATTATCTCTTAAAAAACAGAGGCTGATAAGCCAACCCTCTCTCTCTTATGTCCATAATCTCTCCTATTTGAAATAGCATATGAGTATTTGATTTAGCTATTTGAATTCAACTGACTGCGAACCAAAGCTAAAAACTACCACTGCCAGTGGAAATGCTAATTAAAATGAGAACTTCTACAATTTAATCAGACTGACAAAAACGGAAAAAGATGCCATCCAATGCTGAAAGGGCGTGGGGAAACGTCTCAAGAGTATGAGCTGCCAAAGTCCTGAAGGTAGTCTAGCAGCAGCTAGTAAAATACACAAACACATTTTGACCCAGCAACACCACATTTTGGGAATTCTGTTCAATAGAAACGAAGCCCTGCTCTATCAGCCACATCCTCTGTATCCTTAATTAACTTCTCCGCACATTTCCTTCGTCCTCCTCTTCTTACTGAAACCTGGCTTTTCCCTGAAGCTACTTCTCCCCGAGGCCTCTCTCTCCCACATCTGTGGGTATGGAAGTGAGAGAACTGTCCCCCTCATTCACTCCCACTTTCGGGTATTCTCCCCTTTTCCTTAATAAGTCCACCTTCAACCTGGCTGGTGTGGCTCAGTGGATTGAGCACCGGCCTGCAAACCAAAGGGTAGCCGGTTCGATTCCCAGACAGGGCACATGCCTGGGTTGTGCGCCAGGTCCCCAGTAGGGGGTGCGCGAGAGGCAACCACACACTGATGTTTCTCTCCCTCTCTTTCTTTCCCTTGCCCTCTCTCTAAAAATAAATAACCTTAAAAAAAAAAAGTCCACCTTCACGTAGAGGAGATTAAGAGAATTACCATGAGTGATGATGTCCAGAATTGGAATCACACCTCTGGGCTTCCTTCACTGTGTTCTCGTTCTTAAAACTGCCACATAATATTGTAATAACTATATGTCAGGTGGGTACCAGACTTATCACAATGATCACTTCGCAAGTTATATAATGTCTAATCACTGGGTTGTACACCTGAAACTAACATAATATTGTTAATTGAAAATTTAAAAAATTATTAAAAAAGAAAAAATGCTGACCCTGGCCAGGTAACTCAGCTGGTTAGAGCATCTTCCTGATATGCCAGTTGGGGGGTTCAATCCCTGGTCAGAGCACATAAAACAATTAACCAAGAAATGCATGAATAAGTGGAACAACAAATCAATGTCTCTCTCACCTGCCCCCACTTACTCTCTCTCTCTCAAAATCAAGAAATAAAAACTTACCAAAAAAACCCAAAAAAACCCCTGCCACATAGCTTTGCTGTTGGCCGCACTCCCTTGTGAGTAGCTGGAAAACAAATCAACACTCGGAGCCAGAGAGGCCACGCTAGGAGGCAGCAGGAAAGAACCCAGAGCTCTGGGTTCCGACCTAAGCTTGTCACTACTGACCATGGGTGAAGTACCTACTGGTCCTAGTTTACCCACCCATGTGAGAGCTACACCATTTGTTTATCGGGAGAAGTCAACAGCACAGTGGACCTAGAGCACTTTGGAACAAATAAATGCTCAATAAATGTTTACATGACATCTAAAACAAAAACACCTTCAAATCTCAAAATTTCATCAGCATCCCTTCCTTGTGGGGCTATCTGTTCACTTCAAATCACTGCCTTTCACCCTAAAATTTTGGCTCCAAGATTCCTGTCACTCTCTCCAACTCTATTGGTGCCCTGGTGACCTTACTACTTCCATAATTGTTCTCTCAATTCCATGTCTACCGCTCCTCCATTCGCACCGTGGGTCGAACCCCAGCCCTCACTATTTTCAATAACTGCAAGCCCCTGAACCACCCCCACACCCTGCTTCCTTTTCAGCTCCCTCCTTCTAATGCCCCGTCTCTATAAATTCTTCAACCCTGCCAGGGCCTACAGTCCGCCAATCCTACTACCTTTTCACTGAACCTCGGTGCTTCTCACATCCTGTAGAATCCTGTAGAATCTCATAAATTCTACAGGCATATGTGATGATAGTCACTCCTTCGCCACCCTATCACAATCACATTCCCTTGGCTAAACCACAATCTTTTAAAATCCCAAATCCCCGCCTACTGTGCACCTGTGTCCTTTGCAGCTGAGGGAGGCTGACTGGTCTTACTTTAAATAACATGATCACTCCTCATGTGGATGTGTAACACTGCCTGGCCTTCATACCAGCTGCCTGGTCCATTCACTCCCACTCTCCTAGATGACCACACCTTCTTCGTTCTCAAACTTCCAACACTTCCTCCATCCTTAGACTATTTAGTTCATGATCTTATTTCACAGAAAAAGAAATGATCACAAGCTCCAACCCACACATCAACCGACCCACCTGCATCCATGCCATACATTCATCTTTTCTTTTACTGCGGACAAACTTATCCACGCTCCTGGCACAAGCTAATTCCTCCTCTTGTCTGGTGCACCTGGTCCTGTCCACTCTCACTTACTCAAGGATACTGCAATAAAAATTCTCCTTCCCCCACATGTTCTCCTCTCTAATGCGTGCTCCCCAACAGCATACAAAAATGCTGTTCTTCTGCAAATTAAAAAAAACAAAACTCTCTTCCCCACTCCAGCTTCTACCCAATCTCTTTCCTCTTTACAGAGCAAAATCCACGGAAATCTCCAACTTCTCATGCTAGTCTCTCTTTAATTCACTCCAATGAAGCCTTCAACTCCCCAACATTCCAACAAAGCTTCTAGTCAAGGTCACCAATGACCCCACAACGTAAGTCCAGAGATCTGTTCTCATTCCTCAAGTTATTTCCCTTGAAGTCTAGGACAATACACTGGTTTTCCTCCTCCTTCACCTGCCACTTTGTCTCCTTTGCTAGGTCCTCATTGCTGTATAGTCTCAGAGTGCTGAAGACTGAAGCGCTCCGTGGCCTAGCCCTCCGATCGTCTTTTGTATGTATACGGTAGTCCCCTATCTGGGGTTTCGCTTTCCAGCTTTGGTTACATCTGAAAATATTACACGTAGAATTCCAGAACAAGTCATAAGTTTTAAACTGTGTGCCATTCTAAGTAACTAGATGAAATCTTGCACTAATGTGCTCCGCCTGGAACACGGGTCATCACTCTGTCCAGTGTATCCTCGCTGTACATGTTGGTCATTTAGTTGCTATCTTAAAGCCGTCCCTGCAGTATCACAGCGCTTGTGTTCAAGTCACCCTTATTTTACTTAATAATGACCCCAAAGAAGGGCAGTAAGGCTGGCACTTTGGATATGCCAAGAGAAGCTGTAAAGTCCTTCCTTTAAGTGGAAAGGCACGTTCGTGTAGGGGAAAGCAACAGCATACACAGGGCTCCGTGCTATCTGCGGTACCCACCGGGGGCCTTAGAACGGGCGCCCCTCGGCCAAGGGCGACGACGGTGTATCCAGAGTCCAGTTCCTCCTCGTAGCTAACTTCTTCCTTCATCGGCCTAAGTGGTCCTGCACCACCGCAGAAACTCTCCTGACCGGTCTCCTTCCCCTCCCACTTGGCTCCCTTCGGGTTGTTCTCCAGAAAACGGCCAGACCGGCCCTAACAATCATAAATCCTGGCATTACTCAAAATATTGGGTTGGCCAAAAAGTCCATTTAGGTTTTTTCCCATAAAATATGAGACACATTTTTCATTTTCACCAATAACTTTACTGACTTGGATATTCTCAGTATGCCGGCAATCTCTCGCTATTGGCTTCTAGTGGGAAGAGGCCAGGGGCGCTGCTCAACATCTTCCAATGCAGAAGACGGCCCCGCAGCAAAGAATTATTTGGCCAGAATGTCAATAGTACCAAAAAATTTCGCAAACCACTCTTGACGCGTTTGATCAGTCCTAGTACCTCCTCTAAACACTGCACACATTTTTTTGCGGTTTTACCTTTCTTGAAATAATAAAGCATAATATGCCCCAAAAAGTTGCATATTTTCTTCAATCTTCAATATTAACATGGCTGCACAAAAATTCACCTATTTGGTAAGTTTTTTTTAAAGGCACGCTGATATGACAGCTGTCACAATACAATCTAACAAAATGGTTTCCAATGAAGTTAAAGACAATTAAGCACTACTAGAGCCATCATACGGAAAAAAGCTAAACAAACTTTTTGGTCAACCCAATATTTCGTGGCCACCCACCTTACCTCAGAGTTTAAGACAACATCCTTATAACAGCCTATAAGACCTTCCATGAGCTGACCCTGCCTTCAACTGTGACCTTTCCCCTACTACTTTCTGCCCCCACCCCACCCCCGCCGCCCTCAGTTCTAGCCACACTGGCCTCCTCCCATTCCTGAACAGTCCCTCTTGGCCATGCCTTGCGTCCCCTACCCCCACAATCTAGCACCCTGATTTTGTTTCACACTTCCTTCAGGTTTTCACACAAATAACACCTTCTCAGAGATGATCCTATTAAAATTAAACACTCTTCTCAAAATTCTCTATTTCTCTCTACAGCACTTACCACCATCTAACATAATTTACATTTCACTTACTTATTCTGACTCTTCCCAGTCTCCTCCCACTGAAATGTGAGCTCCACAGGGTAAGAATTATGTTAACATACTGCTGTATCCTGTCCCTCAAACTGTAACTAGCACATAGTAGTTGCCAAATGAATAAGGGTTGCTTGAGAATGGGATAAATGTATACGCACAAGGATATTCACTGCAGCTCACTGCAGCGTTATTTCTAAGAAACCAAAAAATGAAAACAACCTGACTGTCCACCTTGTCTTGTCTATTACAAATACAAATAGTTATAATAACTAATTATATGTAACACCCAAGTGATTCATAGTTACCAGTGCTTTAGATATACTAACATTTAATTACCGAAACAACTCTATGAGGTAGGTAATGTCAGCGAACTGATGAAGAAACTAATGCACGACGGTTAAATAACTTGCCCAAGGTCACAGAGTTAGTACAGCAGATCCTCAGCATCATTTCATTCAACTTCGTTTCCTTATACAGCTGATGAGATGCCAGAGAAACTTAATTCTTGTTTACATCAATCAGCCCATGGTAAAATCGGTTTCATTATACGTCATTTCACGTAAAGCCACAGACCCTATTAATGATGTTAAGTAAGGACTTACTGTAATTGGAAAAGCGAGGTTCAAATCCAGGTTCTCGCTCCAGAGTCAGTCTTCATGACCACTTACTATGCTACAGCGACTTTCATAAGTATAATACGATCCTAACACAGTAAAACAAAGAGGGCAGAGCTCTTGTACCCAATGAGAATGGGATCTACACTAGCCAATTAATTAAAAAGTCACTTAAAGTGAGAAATCATTCCATATATTTGCTAAGTATTTCACTTAAACATAAAGCACATACATTACGCAGCAATCTTCTAATGAAAACCTGCCCTGTTCTTTAGGGAATTGGTCCACTGACATTCTCCAAAGTCTTTCTAGCATAAACTATATCCCTACGATACTGACTTGATTTCTTGAAGGAGAGTGAAACTTCAAACACTTGCTAAGCAGTGAGTGCACAATCCTTATCTCAAAGACTCTCCCCAAAGATATCTTTTCTTACATTTTTTTATTTATTGAATTTAGAAAGAGAGAGAGAGAGAGAGA
>PVJD01006912.1:0-91387 GCA_004026545.1 Mormoops blainvillei | reverse complement strand
ATAAGATTGTTCATGTCCATGGGTCATGTGCATAAGTTCTTTGGCTACTCCATTTCCTACGCTGTACTTTACATCCCTATGACTATTCGGTAACTACCTATTTGTACTTCTTAATCCCCTCACCTCCTCAGCCATTCCCCTACACCCCCCTCCCATCTGGCAACCATCATAACACTCTTCATATCCCTGATTCTGTCTCTGTTCTTCTTGTTTGCTTAATTTGTTATTTAGATTCAATTATCGATAGGTATATATTTATTGCTGTTTTATTGTTCATAGTTTTGATCTTCTTCTTTTTCTTAAATAAGTCCCTTTAACATTTCTAATAATTAGAATTTTTTACAAATCCTTACCCAAGGATATATCCATTGATTCCAGAGAGAAAGGAAAGGGATAGGGGGAGAGAGAGACAGAGAGATTGATGTGAGAGAAACATCGTTCAGTTGTCTCCTACATGTGCCCCGACCAGGGACTGAAACCACAACCTAGGTATGTGCCCTGATGGGGAATCGAACTGTGACTCTTTGGTTTATAGGAGCATGCTCTAACCAGCTGAGCCATACCAGCCAAGACTAGAAGTAAATTTTTTAAATTCAATAAGCATTTGTTATATACCTACTTTTTACTACACACAGAATGAATTCATAGTCTGGTAGGAGATACAGACAAGTGAACAAATACCTACAGTGTAGTGTAATTGGTAGTAGGGGGTTGGAGTAGTGTTTGGGGGCTTGAACCTTGTTTTTATCCCCTTCCTCTCCCTGGCATTCTCAATCAATAATAGCAACAATAATAACTACCATGAATTGAGTATTTACTGTGCCATACGCACTTACTCTACGTGTTTTATGTGTATCAACTCATTTTGTCCTCTAAAAACACCTATAAGGTAGGTATTATTATTATCAAATCCATTTTAAAAATAAAGAAAAGGAGGTCCAAATTTCACTAATTCACACGAGGGGCGTGCAGAATAATTAAGCAAGAGCTGGCAATGGCCTGACCTAAGCCAGGAGCTGATGGCTGGGGCACAGGGACTGTGTATGAGGCCTGGCGTGGGGACCGTAGTTTATCTTTCTGGTGCTACTCTAAGGGCATAGTGGGGAGAATCCACAGGACCTTGTGATGGACAGCAGGGGGAGGAAAAGACGTAAGAACGAGTGAGGCTCCTGGCTTGCGATTAGGGGACGGGGGGGAGCAAGGGGGTGCTTACGCTGCCCAGGTCTGGAGGGTGTTGGGGAAAAAGCAAGGCATTTTGAAAGCAGCTGTACCATTGGTGGTATAAGCAAGGCAGGCTTAATGTGAGGCTTTAAATTGCCCCTGGAGACGTGGAGCCGATGCCTTTTCTCTTTTCTGATCGCTGCTCCCCAGCACCGCGATAGTGCCTGGCACCCCGCAGACCTTTAGTAGTCGTCTCCCCTGGTGCAGTCTGATTGGAACAGCTTCTTGCTGTGTCACGTGGGCGGGGACTCCCCAAGGCCCTCCTCAGAATTTTTCCCCTAAGAGCACCCATTATGTGTGCTATCTGTTTGACATATTAGTTTGTCTTGTTTCTTAAGAAAGTTTCCTGTAAAGACTTGAAGGTAATAGCACTGCTGACATTAAAACGTAAATGAGATCGTTGGGTTCCTGCTGTCTCCTACTTGGTGGTTTCATAGATTCTTCATTAGCATTTATGATTCTCAGAAATCATATACGTAGAAGACATATTGTGTTTATCACGTGAAAGATAAACAGCAACATAACATTGACAGTTATTTTGCTTCTAGCCGCCAAGCCTACAGCCTCTGCCTTTCTTCCAAGCCTGCGGCTTCGCCCCCGTCAATTCTGTGATCTCCCAGCCAATATGCTCCCAGTAAGGCTTAAAAAATGAAATTAAGAATGAAAATGAACATCTTCCCAAAACAGTCAAGTGCTATCTGAGTATTAAAGGACATTTAATAGTTTTTGTGTCTCATTCAGTCAGCCTTGTCACGGCTTCCTCATGGGCTCCATGCTGTAATTAGGATCCACTCATTTGATCCCCAGGAATGTTGTCAGAGTCTGATTAATACAGTCCTCAAAAAATTAAATTTTATCTGGGAGTGACTTACAATTAATCTCCTTTTCAGAAAACAATGAGTAAAAAAAGTAATAGCAAAATCACCCCCAAGTTTTTAATACATATCTTTTTATCTTTTTGGTGTTGCTGTAAGGATATAAATATCTACCACTGTCCCACATAACAAAGCAGTACTCTGCAGTTATTGGTGCATGAATATCACTAAAATTAAATCCCATGGTGTTCAGTATTTTTCATAGTTGATCTCATACCAGACTGTCCTGTGATTAATTACTTTCCTCAAGGCCAAGCCAGCCCTGCTGGGTTCTATGGCTACTGGGTGTTTATGCTGAAACAGCAGCATTGCTAATTCTCGCATATTTGTACACTGCTGTGTCCTTTCCTTTCCCTAACACCTGTATTTTATGTGTCAATCACAGAGGCATCACAGTATCATTCTTACAGTGCATTTGAGTTATGCATTATACGGTAAACTGATCATTTCCATCAAGTGAATACTTGTTTCTGCTTTCAATTTTATAAAATCTGTCTATAGAAATAATTTAAAAATGGAGCAATGTCTGTAGGAATAAAGAGTACGAGAGAATAAACTTTAGTTGGCTTTGAAGATATTGTGAAGACTCCAAGAGGAAGGGGGGAAAAGTTTAAGGAAGTTTAAGAAGACTAATGGGCAGATTAAGAATAATACCGGAAAGGCATTCAGATGTACAATGCTCTTAAAATATATATTTCCTTTTATGTTGGAGATTTGGTAGTAAAACCATCAAGAAAATAATTTATTTGCCGGTTGTAGTTACATATTTTCACTGTATTTGATTAAATTTTGAACAAAGAACTTGTGACAATACGGAAACTTAAAAATCCCACATTAAGACCATTTTATCCCTGCTATATTTTATTCCTGATGATACATTAATTTTACTCTATGCAATTTTAAAATAATTTACCTCTAATATTTTTATTTTAAATATTTTTAAACATTCCTGTTTTAATTTTCTTAGATTTTGTTAGCATTTAATATTAAATTTTATTTACCATTTTCAATACAGTAACTGTTGCTGCCTCTCAAATCAATGCGCTTCTTCATTACTTCTGAATGTGGTAAGAACAAATGAACTCCACAACTGATAACAGTGCCACATGGTGCACATAACTGACTAATTTCTTAATTCTGTAGGCATTTACTGAACATTGACCATGTGGAGAAGTTTGTGGTTCATGTTGCAACGGATATGAAAACATCCCCACTGCAGCTTGTGCACTACAGGCGAATGTCGAGGCTGCAGGAATGTATGATGGTTGCACATCAGGAGGGGAAAGAAAGAACAGGAAAAAAATTCTGTGTTTAGAACTTAAAGGATGCCTTATTGGGTGGTGGAAAGGGAATGAAAAGATGGCCAACGCAACAAAAAAAAGGAAGGACCAAAGATATCGTACAAAGATAACCAGCATGTACATTTTAATCAAAGCCCGAAAAGTAAGGGGGTCAAGAGATTGGCATGTCCTGTAGAAGATCAAGGAGAGTAAAAAAAATTCACTGTTCTTTAGGAATTTGGTTTCAGTTGAGTGTGAGGAAGGAAGCCCAAATCAAAGGGGTAATATATAAAGACATTGATCAATGCTATCTGGGTCCTGTGGACCAGTGCCAGTTGGCAAAAATGGCTAAGAGTCCACACAGATGAGCTACAGTAAGTCAGCCATATAATGAAACATTGTTAGTTCAACTGGCATTTTTTCACAGGAAGTCTCCCTCGAGGAAGCAGGTAGTGAGCTCATTTGTGTCCTGGTAGGGATTTCTTACACTGCCCCGATGGACCAGAAGCAGTTTGAAGACAGCCTGCATTGAGAAGCACGGGTACGGATAATAACAGTGTAGCTGTACCCACCATTCCATTTTTATTTTATTTTTCATCGAGCTTTATTGAGATATAATTAACATATAACATTAATGTTGAAATTAAATGAGATAGTAAGTGTCAGGTACAAACCAAGGTTCTGAAACATGCTGTCTGCTAAATTGATAGTCTGTAATATTGGTGGTGGTTTTTGTGTTTCAAAAACAGGAGAGCAGAGTTTTGGGTTTTAAACTAAAATTATATCAGGAAGCAACATTATTTTAGGCTACTCGGCAAGCACAATTTTTGCCAGTTTTGTCTGTATTTTAGATCTCACTATTTATTTCACGTTGAAATTATTTTTCCCAAGGCGGCGCTTCAAAGGTATACGTCTTTAAAACTTTGAACACTCTACAAGCTCCCCAGGCACCCCGAGTTCTCTTCGTTACTTTTTTAGGGCTTACTGGCCGTGCCATTGCTTCCTCTGTAATTTACAGTCCAGGATTATTGTAAATGTAATTGTAAACTTTTGGGAAGATGTTTATGGGATTAAAAAGAGTACAAGTGAGATGTTCCTTGGCTTTATACTTTATGAATGGGAATTTGTGTGTGTTTAGCTGTTGTGTATGCTAGCTTACTGTTTTGAACAAATATTTTTTTCCAATTAAATTCCCGGTTTGATGGAACTGGAATGAGATCTGGATGGATAGTAGAAAGGAAAGCAGCCTGCATGTTATGTTCACGCCTACCTAAAACATCATGCCATCATACACTTTCATATTTAACAGTGGTTTTAAAAGCGTGCAAGGGACTTCTTGACCTTAAGCCTAGTTGTCTTAGAAATGTATGCAGAGATTAGCGCTTTGGAATAATTTACACTCCTTTTGAAAGAGTTTTGATACCAGTTCTGGGAGGGGTGTTGTCAGTTAGAGGGCCTCACACAGAAGCTGCTGTGTCTCCAGCCCACAGCGAGCGAGGACTTCCGTTCAGCGTTATCCAGAGGAAGGCAGGATAAACAAAATGAAGTGACCCACACAAGCTATAGGTCTTCCCCCCAGACTTTGAGGAGAGAAAAGGATTAGGCATTGCTTTTTTAAAAAAAGTGAGCACATAGGGAAATATTTATAGGGCACTGTATGTCATGCCCTTGGCTCGTTAAAGAGCATCAGTAAACAGAGGAGAGTGGAAGCAGCAGTAGCGGCAGCGGAACAGGCAGAGAGAAGGGGACAGCGATTGCTGAAGCAATGGTGGACGGGCTGGTGGCTTTGGAAGTGTGGACTCGTACATACAGGTGACCCTTCCTCACGCCCCTCAGCCTCGCTGAATACTCAGCCCTGGGCTGTGCACATAATTGCTGCAGCAAATATTTCTGAAACGTTTATGGACATCATTCAAATCATCAAAAATATGTTATAAATTAAGAGTTCTGTAAAGTGCTTTTTTCCCCCGAATTATTTCTGATGGTATATCATCATGTTATCTTAGATATCAAATAATTTACCTCTCAGCTTTCCTCAGTTTTGGGTGTGCATGAGTAAAGAAAGCTCAATAAAAGTGTTTTCCTAAATAAAAAAGTACTTGTTAACATCCTGTTGTATGCTATATTTTGGTTCTAATGTTGAAAAAATCCAAATGACCTTAAACCTTGCCACTTAGGGAAGGATATAGCAATTTTGTTTTATGTCTAAAAAAGTAGCCTAGAAAAATAAAAGATACATTGTTTTATACCTCTTGTAAGGCTTTCTTTTTCTTCCTTTTTCTTCTCCTGAGCAGCAAAATAGCCAACTAGTTTCACTAAGTCTTTGGGCAGCAAATTGGAGACCAAGGCTACTCTTCTTCACTGGAGATTTTCTAGCAAGGCAAAGCAAATATTTGTGAATGTGTGGAAGTATTTTATGGATCTTAACTCTTATACCTGGTATTTGCTGTAGTCGGCTTATAACAAGATTCTCCTTCTGGTTGGTATTGTAGAGAGTCCCGGGGTAGATTACGTCAAGGTTGGGACAGGATCACATTGGGACACTGTGTGTTTACCACATATGTTGTGATTGTATTACTAGGTTGGTTGTCTCTTGTCTAGCCAAATTCACATTAAATTTCATTAGGTCGGCATTTCAGGTCTTAAAATGCATGTTTTGTTTTTTAGAATGGCAGACATGTTCTTTGAATACTGCAGAAGATGATTGCTGAAAATAATATGAACCATATCTTCATATTGTAGGCAAAAGTCAATTTTGAGAAGCTTTGTGGTAAATCACCTATAAAAAACAGTGAATTATGTCTTAATAGTTGGAATGAGAGACACTTTCTAATGGTGATAATTATTCATTACTCATCACAAAGTATATGTGTGGTGGGAGCAAATCTCAAAGCTATAATTTGAAAAAATCTGTGCCTTTTTACATAATGAATTTTAAAAGTCACTTTAAAAGGAATTTTATAAAAATGTTGAATTTCTTTGCCATAAACTTTAAAAACTATAAACTCTTCTAAAATCCCAACTTCTATATATATTGAAGTATGCAATATATAGATATATTTTTCAAAGCAGTCTTTTATCTTGAGTTAAAATTAAGCATCAGGATCATTACAAACTAATCTTTTAGTTATACAAATGTTAGAGTAAAATTACTTGAAACTTCTTAGTGGGAAAGAATATTGATAGTGCAAGTATTGGCCAGAAAAATGAATATATCCTGTACTAAGGAAATTATTATTGTTATTTAAGCCGCAAACTCTAAACATGGAAGGCAAGATAAATTGTTGTTCATTCAACTTCTTCTATATTTGTTTACCAGCATCAGTCCTCTGTGCATTCATATCCCTGTCTTAATTTAATCCCCCAGTGACCTTCTGATATAGTTATTACAACAACTTTACAGATGAGGAAACTGAGCTTGCTAAATGTGGAGTAATTTAAGATTGCATATTTGCTGATGCCAGAATCCAAATCCCAGCCTAGGTCCACATGTCTCCAAGCCCCCTAAATTTTCCATGACACTAAACTGTGTGGCCTCGGGTAATTTCTACTTTAGGTTGCCATTAGCTATGAGCATTGTGGTAGGCAGAGTAATGGCCCCAAAGATGTCCACGTGCTAATTTCTGGAACCTGGGAATGTGACTTTACATGGCAAAGGACACTGGAGATGTGATGAGGTTAACGACCTTGGGGTGGGAGATCGGCATAGGTTATACATCTGGGCTCAATGTGATCACAAGGGTCCCTAAAAGACAGAGGTGGGAGTCAGGAGGGTCAGAGAAGGAGGTGTGATGGTGGCCCCAGAGGTGGAGTGATGGGATTGCCAGCTTTGAAGGAGGGGCCACGAGCCAAAGAATGGTATAGCCTTTACAAACTGGAAAAGGCAACGAAACATTCTTTCTAGGGCCTCCAGAAGGACCACAGCCCTGCTGACACCTTGCTTTTAGCCCAGGGAAACCCATTTTGAACTTCTGACTTACAGAACTGTTAGATAAGTGATATGTGTTCATTAAAGCCACTAAGCTACTAAGCTTGTGGTAATATATCACAGCAACAACATAAAACTCCTATTGGCATCTTTTAAAAATTAAATTTATAGGGGTGACATTGGAAATAGGATCATATAGGTTTCAGGTATACAGCTCTATGATAGGGGTTCCAGCTGTATGATACATGATCTGTGTATTGCACTGTGTGCCCACCTCCTAAAGTCAATGATAACTGGGTAAGTGAACTTTTTCTTGATGCTTTTTGTGAATATTCAGATGTGGTTTCACTTACTATCAGTTCTATAGCCCTGACCTCATAGGTGCCACTTGATCATGTTGGGAAATGAGACCTGGTCATAGGTCTCAGCTTTGAAGAGCAATTAAACTGTATGTAGGGACCATTATATAAGAAGTAATTGGGTTTCCTTATCTCAGAGCAAGATATCAGAAGAATCAGATGGATTTTCCATATTGGTATAGAAAACTTAATTATTGTTATGATGATGGCTATTATTCCTCATTGATCCATCCTCAGCACCATCATTCAAAGGGAACTCCTTTTTAATGTTCAGCTTTGCCTTGTAAATAACAAGAGATGACTGTGCCCTCAAGTAGTGTGTCGCATTTGAATTCTGTTAACTGTACAGCGGAAATCCCATGACATGTAATTTTGTGAGAGAAGGATACTTATCCCATCCTTTAAATAGGTGAAATGTAGTAAGTGCTCTTAAAGGAAACTTGACATTTTCTTGTGGGGAACAACATTCCTGGTACTTTATGAGAAAAGACTTGTGAAGTTGAGTGTTGTAGTAGAAGACACAGATTTCAGTAGTCAGTTTATCGCAGCAGTTTACTTATCAAAAAACATACTGAACTAGTGTTATGTGATTTTTTTGCTAGAATTTTCTTTCTCTTGTCAATTTGCTACATTATCTTAGGAGACTTACTTCAGTTTTTGTGCTTTGATTTCTTTATTTATGAAATGGACATAATAATACCTAGTTTGTTATCTCATTAAAAAAAACCTACTGCACTGTCCAAGTAGCTCAAGTTGGTGAGAGCATCGTCCCGATGAACCAAGGTTTTCGGTTTGATCCCTGGTCAGGGCACATACAGGAAGCAATCAATGAATGCATAAACAAGTGGAACAACAACTTCTGGTCAAGATGGCATCATAGGTAAATATAGCTTGCCTCCTTGCACAACCACATCAAAATTACAAGTAAAATGTAAAACATCCATCACTCAGAACCATCAGAAATTGAGTTGAATGGAAGTCTGACAACTACGGAATTAAAGAAAACACATCCATCCAGACTGGCAGGAGAGGCGGAGATGCGGAATAGGCTAGTTTCACATCCACATGTAGTGGATAAAAATTCGGGAGGAATATCTCAGGAGCAAGGAGTCCCAACCCCACACCGGGTCCCCAGCACAGGGCTCCAGTGCCAGAAGATAGGTCCCCATAACTTCTGGCTGCAAAAACCAGCAGGGATTGAGTTGGTGGAAGAATCTTCTGGAGTCCCAAGCAGTTCCTCGTAAAGAACTCACACCTGGACTTAATCAGACTCACTCCCTCTGAGCTCCAGCACCAGGGTAGGAGCTTGAAGGGCGCCAGTCGCATGCAGGGAGAAACCAAAGTGTCTGGCTTCAAGGCAAGAGCTAGGGGACAGCTCTCTCCCAGACAGGAAGGCAGGCAGAGGCCGTTGTCCCTTTTCTGAACCCTCCCCTTACACAGCCACAGAGCTGGCAGGCTAGTGCCATATCTGAGATTCCATAAACCTGGCCGATACTGTTTGCTCTGCCCTCGGGGACCCCAGAGACTGTTTCCCACCTAACTTATGGGCCCTCCCAAGCTGCTTTTCCATATGAATGGCTGGTTTTAGCTCATGTTTCACAACTTTCTAAATCCTCTCAAGCATTCAACAGCCAGCCTCAGTGAGTCCCCAGTCCACATACCTCTAGCTAAGGGGCCCCAGGCCTGACACTAGCAGCAGCTAGCCTAGATTCACAGCTCGGCTTCTCCTGGGACTCTCCAAGCCCAGCACAAGTAGCGACCATCTCAGATTGCTTTATAACTTAGCAGGATGGCCCTGGGCAAAACACAGGTTGGGGCTGACCTTGGCCCACACTACCTGGGAAACCTCTGAGCTTGCGCACCCAGTGACAGCTATAGACCACGTGGGAGCACCACCAACCTTCCCCTGCATGGCTGATAGTTGCAAGATGGGAGGGGCGTGTAGGGGAATGGATGAAGAAGTGAGGGCATTAAAAAGTACAAATAGTTACAGAATAGCCATGGAGATGTAAAATTCAGTGTAGGAAATGGAGGAGACAAAGAAACTATGCATGACCCATGGACATGAACAATGGTGTGGGGATTGTCTGAAGGAGCTAGGGGTGCTGGGTGGAGGGGAACAAAGGCGGAAACGTTGGGACAACTGTAATAGCATAATCAATAAGATATAATTTTTAAAAATAAGTAGAACAATAAATCAATATTTCTTTCTTGCTGTCTCTCTCTAAAAATGAATAAAAAAATTCAATGACATAATACAAACGGCAGTGGTTGGAAAAGAATAAAAATAACTACACCAGCGGTAGGTAGTATCCTTATGATTAACAGCAAGGTTCCTGGTGTGCACGCGCTCACACGTGTCAGGTCTGACACTGGAAGACCCAGCAAGACCTCTTGATTCTGTGGAAGGATAAAGTAATATTCAGTGGACAGTGCATTTATTAAGAAACTATTCTATCTTTTGATATAAATTTCACAAATACCTCCTATTAGAATTTATATTAATTTTTCACTGTACCCAGAGCTGAAATGTTTATCAAATACTGAGGCAAAGGAAGAAAACAGTGAACTACAGGAATCAAGACAACTTTGCAATGCGCTGTGACTTATTGTATTAGATTATTTCTCCTTTTGTCACAGACAGTATTTGTCAAAACAGATAAAGG
Organism: Mormoops blainvillei; assembly: GCA_004026545.1. Taxonomy (NCBI): domain Eukaryota; kingdom Metazoa; phylum Chordata; class Mammalia; order Chiroptera; family Mormoopidae; genus Mormoops; species Mormoops blainvillei. The sequence goes on along the minus strand of PVJD01006912.1, from coordinate 81,058 downwards.
TTGGGTTTTTTTTGTGTGTATGTGTGTGAATTTGTTGCCCCAAAGTTTAAAAGTGTGAAAAATTAACCTACGTGCAGTGGACTCTCATGTGGGTGTTTATGTACCCTTCTGAGTGCAGATGAGCCCTGGTTTTGTGCGAGAAGACTATCTGTAATTTTTTTAAATCCTCACCTGAGAATATGTTTATTGATTTTTAGAGAGTGAGGAAGGGAGAGAGAGAGAGAGAAACATGGATGTAAAAGAAACATCAATTGGTTGCCTCCCATACATGCACTGATGGGGGCTTGAACCCAAAACTTAGGTATGTGCCCTGACCTGGGATTGAACTGGCAACCTTTTGGTATACAGGACAACATTTCAACCAACTGAACCACCCAGCCAGGGCACTATCTGCGAATTTCTGTGTCAGTTTTATTTCTGTTTTGGAGTTTGTTTTATGACAGACATAACAGATTGGCATATGATATATGTATATAATTTATAAATATATAAATATTAAGGCTACTGTTCCACATGGGTAAATGATGTTTGCACAGTCAAAAACTTTTGAAGAGGCCTACAATAGTGAAGCAGAGCACAGACTGGAACATTAAACATTCTGGCTTTTTGTGTGTGCTATTTTGTTGTAGTGAGAAATCTGTTCGGGGTCACAGCTTTTTAACATTGCCAGAAACCGAAACTAAAGTTAAAAGAAATGATCATGGTGATGAAATTGAAACGTTACTCCACAGCTGAGAAAGCTGCCTCCGTCCTGTAGACAACTCACTCAGTTCTACTTGTAAGCATCGTCAGGGCAGAGATTTTTGCCTTTCTTAGTCACTGCTAAATCTGCAACAATTCTGACAGAATGCAGCATATAGTAGACACTCAGCTAACAGTTACTGAGTGAACACCTGAATTTGCCGATATTATATATCAGGAAGCAACCTGCCGCTTTGCTTGTTTCAGAATAGCCATAGGGGCAAATCCTAAGAGAACCTAGGGTAGGGTTGTCTTGCAGGAAAGGCTTACTCACTTTCCCTCCTTGGCTTTGGATAGCTGTAAGTGGCGAGTCCACCTCTCATGGGGCTGCTCTCTGAATTTCTGCATGTTTCCGCCCCGCCCTCCTTCTTTTTCTAATTTGCTCCCTGGCTATTCCTGGATCTCTCTATGTATCTGTCTTCCTGTTTTATCCTGTACCATTATGTTTTTTAATTTAAATTTTATTTTTAAACTGATTTTCCTCCTAAAATCTCTCCCTGAACAATAAACATATATTTTGGCTTTATATTAAGAAGTATTTGAAACACATGTTGATAATTTATAAAGTGGACAAATGTAACATATTTTTATTTTCCTTAGTCTAAAATCCCATAATATTAAGTTAACTGTAATACTGTGGGCTTTTGGATATTAAATTTGGACAAAAAATGTCTCTTTACCTTTACTCTGCCAACTGTCTCATTGTAGATGAAGCAGTCTTCACACCTAATTTCCATAGATACTTAATTTTCTTTTTTTCATCTTGGTACTTTTAATATAGTTAACTTAAATATTACAACTTTTCATGGTGGCTGGGGAATAGTTAGTTAAAATTTTTCTTAAGAAAAATGTATCCCACCCTGACCAGTGTGGCTGAGTTGGTTTAATGTCTTTCTGTGAAGCAAAAGGCCGCCTGTTCGATTCCCCATAGGGTCCCAGGCCTGGGTTGCAGATTCGGTCCCCAGTCGGGGCACTTATGATCTCACATCAGTGTTTCTCCTCCTCTCTTTGTCCCTCCCTTTCCCTCTCTCTAAAAATAAATTTAAAAAATCTTTAAAGAGAAAAATGTGTCCCTTTTAGATCATTATGTTTATTGTATATGGTACAGTAAGTGTAAAACAGTAACCAATAATCATGAATTATTGATACAGTAAAGCATAGTAATATGATTCATCACATATAATGCTAACACTATTCTGATGAAATGTAATCTTTTTTGAGGTTCAAAAATCATTTGGCATTTTCTCTGCCTTAGGATATCCAATACATATTTCAATTCTCATTTATGTTGTCATGGAATAAGAAGTAAACATGCTTTCTAGTTTTTAGGTTCTAGATATTATAGATAGGAGTTGCATTTTTTATGGTGAAATCAATGTTGTTGTAAGTAGTGTATTAAAAAGGCTTTTAAATGAAATGAAAGGGCAGTGAAAACATAGATTTATCAGGTGCTGAAGTATTAGTGTGCAGAATTACAAAGCAAGATGATTTGACTTTGAGTAGTGGGCATACAGTGCAGTATATAGATCATGTATCATAGAAATGTACACTTGAAACCTGTATAATCTTATTAACTGATGTTACCCCAAAAAATTTAATTAAAAAATAGAAACAGAGGTATGGATAAGTGGAAAAGACTGACAACTGACAGAGGGGAGGAGGGAGAGGGAGGAGTAATGGCTGAAGGAAGGTGAAGGGATCAGCGAAAGAAAGAACACGTAACTATGACCCATAGACACAGACAACAGTGCGGTGACAGCCAGAGGGAAGGGAGGTAGGGGCTGGGTGGAGGTGGGCAAAGGAGGGGGGATGGGGACATCTACAATAGTGTCAGCAATAAAAATAATGTAAAAAATATAAAATTTTATCTAGAATTATAAAAGACTTCATGGGCAATACTAAGTTTTGAAGGAAAAGAATTAATTGACCCATTTGACAAATTCTTATCGAGTGCCTACTACAGATCAGGTAATCTGCATTTTGTCATTAAGTCTATGCAACAGTTCTCTGAGGCAGGTACCTTCATTTTGTGCTCATGAAAACTGAGGCTTAGGGAGATAAAGTAACCTGGCCAGGCCACATAACTGATAAGGAGTGCAGCCAAGACTCAAGCCTGAGCTGTTGGACTCGACAGCCCCAGTTCCTAACCCATGCTTGCCTGCCTCCTACCCTGCTGAATGGCTCAGTAGCAGAGCAAAGGTGGGAATAGCCTCAGGGTCTTAAAGTGGACATGACTAGAGCTGGGGGAGCAAGTTAATGTTTCATTTTACAGGTGTCAATCTCAAAAAAGAGAATCCTGGGTATGTCCTGATGGGTTATCCCGTGCAATGTGTTTGGAATTCAGGGGATTAACAAGTAGAGGCAAGCTGGTGGTGTCTAAAAGATTTTACCTGAGCTCAGAGACAGATGTCAGAGCTAATTACAACTGGAGATTTCTGAATTCCCAAGGTTCTCATCCAACATTTAGGTCAACAGAGGGAATGCCCTGTCATTGGGAGAGTAGCTGGTCTGTTTACTTGTAGGTGAAGGTTTACTGGTTGCATTCCATTCTGGAGAGGGGCTGATGGAATAAATAATGCCAAACACAAAACAGGAGGTTGAAAGTCAGGAAGGGATTAGGTGAATAAGAGAGGGATAGGAGTAGAGAGAAATGAATTCTGCCAAACAAAGAGGACAGGGTTTTCTACTCTTGAAGTAGCGATAGACAAACCAAATGATTCAGAAAGGTATAGAAATAAGAATGTAGTAGAGATGACCAGCTAATATGCCCCTTCTGGAGTTGTTGTTTGGAAGTGTCTGCTCATCCAGGGACTTCATTTCCCCATAGATACTACATTTAGGTGGGGCCATGTGACTAGTCCTTGCTTAGAGAATATGAAGAGAAAGTATGAATTGCTTGCAGGACGAAGTGGTTATGAACAGGTATACCTGCTACACAGTCTCTTTCCCCACCTAGAGACTAAATGGAAAGGACTCAGAGGAGAGCAGAACCCCAAGATGAAAGGAACCTGAGCCCTAAATGACCTTGTGGCTGGGGCTCAGCTAGAGACACACACACTGGGCTGTGTTATGAGTTAGTGAAGCCATGGGAATTTGTTTTTTCTGTTATAAAACTATCAAAGATTGTAATGTCACATTACTTAATTCATGCAGAATCATCAACAGACTCAACAAATAGATGAAATTATTATAGTGTAGAAAATGGTAATTGATGCAGTCAGAAAGAAATTTTATAGTATGTATAATTAATATTGAGTAAAGGAAAGTTTTTTTTTATTGCTACATATGTTAAAGGAAAAAAGAAACAAAAAGCATGAAAATAATAACATGACAAAAGTGGGAGAAATTAGACCCAATATTTTAGTAATCACAATAGATGAGAACTGCTCAAAGTCATCCATTGAAAGGCACAAACTCAGATTGATTAAAACTCTAAACCTAAGTGCATTTTGTTTATAAGAAACATCCCTCAGAGCAAATCTATTAGACACTATGGAAGTATGTGTAATGATATTTAAATGACACAAATTGAACTCAAGATGAACAGAATTAGAAGGGAGAAAAAGTGGCATTCTATGCTGACCAAAGTAACAATCCATTAAGAAGGTAACAGTTATGAACCTATCTCTATTTAATAAAGCTTCAAAATATATTAGGAAAAAAGTAGGATCATAGGGAAAAATCAGCAAATCCTCAATTATAGTGGGGGGTTTTTAACATTCTTCTCTCTGAAACTGACAAATCATGTAGATTTAGAGAAATAATAAAAAGATGAAGGATCTGGATAGCACACAGTCTCAACACACATGAACTGGTTGTAAACACTGTAGTTAAATAGGTCATCCTGGCACATAATAAGTAGGCCTTATGGAACTCATTAAAACCAGAAATTATTAACAAAGTTAATAGTCTTACCTCTCATACACTTGCAGGATTTTTTTTTTGTTTTTGTTTTTTTGGAAAAGTACCTTTAATAATTCATTCATTAAAGGGAAAAAATCAATCAAAATTACAAAATATTTAAAACTAAATAGTAATTAAAGCATTGCTCTTAAGATGGATTTGAAGGAAGACACTTGCAGTCTTTTTGCAGTTTGGATTTCCTGGAAGGAAGACCCAGAGACAGGCTGTGGCGTGAAGAGCCCTGGGAGTCAGCACTCACAGAGGGCGGGGAAGAAAGCCGGGTTTAAAAGGAGAAGTCCATCTCCGATGTAAGACCAGCAACAGCCTCAGCTGACTCAGCAGGCAACTCTGGAGCTATAATGCCCTCGGTGTTGGGCCCAGGTGTCCAGGACATGCTATTGTTACCTCTGTTAGTCGTTGGATGTGGGTCACCCTAGGAAGGGGCATGACTTTGAACAAGTCAGTGAGCAGCCGAGGCAGTCCCTGAAAAGGCTGGCAGCTGAAGCCTGTCTGTAGCTGGACCACAAGTTCTTCATTAAAGAGGGATCTGAGTGGCATGTCACAGTGTCCTCTCTAAGCCTCAGTGCATTTATTTAAAAATAAGAAAGGCCCAGAATAATGCACTGTGCCTTCAATTCCAAAAGTTGGAATTATAAAATAAACCCTAATGGAATCGCTAGAATGAAATAGGATAAAAGCAGGTATTTGTAAAGTAACAAAGTAAATTTGCTTAATGTCAGATGTTTTCAAGCTATTTTTTAAAACATGGATTATTTAGACAAACTTTGGCCAAATGTATTCAAGAACTGTAAAAAAGGAAGAGGCAATAAATATATAAAAATGACAATTTTGGTAGTATAAAAATGAAAAAGGTGACATTTAGAGATGAAGAACAGAAAAATAACAATCAGAGATACCATATAAACTTTATACGAATGAACTTCAAAACCTTGGTGAGTAAGTTTCTAGGAAAATATAAATGACCAAATTTGGACCAAAGGAAAAGAGAAAGTACAAGAAATTGGGTCAAATAATAATAAAAATAACCACACACCTCTTTAGAAAGGCAGTGGGGCCAAATTTTTTTGCTAGTACTACCAACTCTTAACAGCTGTTTCCCATATTATGTAAACCTGTTCTAAGTCTAGAAGAAAATAGAAAGCCACACCCTCATTTTGTAAGGCTAGCATAATTCTGTTACAAGAACACAAAGGTAGGAAAAGAAATGAGAGCCATATCTTATTTAGGAGCATAGATACAAAAATTGTAAATAAAATATAGCCAAATAATTGATTTCCAGTTCCCTTTTTTTCAACTCATCAGCATCGTGATTACTTCCTATTCCTTGAAGCACTTTCTTCTCTTGGCTTTTGTGGTTCCCAGGTTTTCCTCCTGCTCCTTGCCTGTTATGTCTCAATATTCTTCGCTGGTTTTGCCTCATGGCACCAGCTTCTTAAAATAGGAGTGGCCTGGACTCAGTCCTTGTCCTTCACTGTCTGCACCAGCTTTCCTGATAATCTCGTACTTTCTAATGGCTTTACATGTGTGTGTGTATGAGCAGCATAAAAATGATGTATTAGTAGTCAGGATTCTCCATAGAAACAGAACCTATGGGATTATATATATACATACACATATACACACATTCATTATAAGGAATTGACTCATGCAGTTATGGAGGTTGACAAGTCCCAAATCTATACGTCCGGCCAACTGGAGACCCAGGAGAGCCAGTGGTATAGTTTCAGTGTGAAAACAATAGGCTCAGGACCCAGGAAGAGCCAATGTTTCAGTTTGTGTCCAAAGGCAGGAAAAAGCCAGTGTCCCAGTTTGAACACAGTCAGGCGGAGACTCTCTCTCATTCAGCCTTTTGTTCTATTCAGACCTTCAAGTGATTGTATGAGGCCCACCCATCTTGGGGAGGTGCAATCTCCTTTATTCAGCCTGTTGATTCAAATGTTAATCTCATGCAAAAACACCTTCACAGATACATACAGAATAATGTATGATCAAATATCTGCGTACCCAGGACCCAGTCAAGTTGACAAATAAAATTAATCGTCGCAGATCATAACTTCCAAATTTATATGTATCTTCAGACTGGACCCTCCCCTGAAATCCAGAATTTGTATATCCAAAGTCCTGCTTATTACCTCTACTTGGACGTTTGGACGTTTAAAAGGCATCACAAATCTAATATGTCCAAATGAAATTCCCAATTTCCTACCGTAAACCTGTTCATTGCACAGTATTCTCCATTTTAGTTAACAGCAACTGTATAATTAATGTTACCCAAAACACTAAGTAATTTTTGACATCAAAACTGCTAGCAAGTCCCATGGCTCTACTTTCAAAATATATTCAGACTCCAACCACTTCTACTACTATCACCCTGGTGCAAGCTATTATCATCTTTTGCCTGGAGTTTTGCAATATTCTCCTTCCTACTTTATCTTCCTACTTCAGTCCTCAGTTCCTTGGAGTCTATTTCAATACTCCAGCTCCAGTGATCTTATTGAAAGCAAAAGTCAGATTATATCACTTTGGCTCAACAACCTCTGATGACTTTAACTTTCACTCAGACTAAAAGCCAATGTCTTATTCAGTCTCCATGAGCTCCTGTGGAGACTGGACCTCATAGTACCCTGATCAGGCCCTCCCTCCCTCCTCTGCAGCCTCCCTGGCTTCCTTGCTGTTGCCTAGACATGCCTTCCTGCTTCTGCCGCAGGACCTTTGCACAACTGTTTCCTCTCCCTGCATCATTCTGTTCCTAGGTAGTTACATGATTTGCTCAAATCCTACTTTCTCACAAAATAAGACTTTAATTTCTTTGACAATAACCTAATTTTAAAAGACTATTTATGTATTGCATAACTAAAAAAACAGTAAAGACACAAAGCTCCGCATTTGTTTTTTAAGCTTTTGGAGTCATAGACCCAGTCAGCAAAAGCTTGTTCCCCACTGAGATTGTGGAGGATATTTAGTCAGCAGTGACATGAGCGTCTCGGCCCACAGTCAGAGTTGTAAATACAAAACTGTCCGTTTTACCTGTTTCACAAATGAGTTTTATTGAAACTAAATGTTTTTTTTCTTTATCCATACAGATCTCTCTGTGTAATAATAGATGGTGTAGGGGTTGGGGACAAAAGGGCGATGGCTCAGAGACACTGGGGCACACTATATCTGTTTTCTTCCCACATATGAGAATATGGCATTGCTGATGCTGAGAGGGAGTTAAAAACCAGGAGAGTAATGATTGTACCAACTCTCCAGTGTAGAACTTAGATTCTTAGTGGATATGTAGTGTTGGAAAGATTTAAGTGCTGAATCCGAAAGACTTGTGACCTAGCAGCCGTTTTGCTGTTTTCTTGGACCTAGCTGGGCTAGTCTTACATGGACAGTGTCAACTGAAGCCACCAGGGAATTAGGAGCCAGGGAAACCTGGACACTTGGCTACTCATAGGTTTTGGAGTCCTTGACTGATTAGTTGGGATCTTAATGTGGTAGAGCATGGTTTCTTCCCCTCAACTTGTAACTCGGAAAATACCAGAATCTGGTTTAGAAGAGGAACCTAAAATGCTGCAATAAATTTTTCTTTCCTGAAGGCAATTTTGACTTTTAAGAAAATGCTACAAACAAATACAGTTCCAAGAAGCTGTGGAAATTGAGAGAAATTACCCGCAGTTTAAAATGGACTCAATTTCTCACCTGCATCATAATCAACTGTTGTCTATGAGTAGCTACTGGCATTCTGTGCAACTTACATCTGATGATTAGTTATTTAGTTAATGCCTACCAAGAAGAGGCCTCATGAAATAGCTTTGAAATTTAGCCATAAAAAATAGCACCATTAATGATGGCCTTGATATTCAACACAGCCAAATTAAACAGTCAATCTGACGTTTTATGGACAGTCTGTTACAGAGCCTCACACCCAGTGGATGTTCGATAAACATTAATTGCCTGGCTGACAATGAACAGCTACAGATCTGCCTGTTATAGAAACTGCAGTGGTGGAATAAATAGAAGGTCGATTTGAGATGTTCTTTGGGATAGGGCCTTGTGAGCACCAAAAGGTGTATGGATTTTGGTTTTTTAAAAAATTAATCAGGCTTCATAATTTCCTTTTAATTGAACACAGTCATTAAAAATAGAATTCCCTTTGTCAGTTTCAGGTGAAGTACCGGCTAATAGTTGTAGTGGTCAAATGTTTTTTCCTTTTTAAATGGAAAGCTGAGAACCTCTAAAGAATCAATATCACATTCCCTTGGTAAAGTATTTGCATCAATGCCACAGAAATTATTAACATTTCAGATTAGATGACTTATTTTCATTAGTGCACCGTTAAGGCACTGTGTTCGTTGTAGTGAATAGAGAATGGTGAACTCTGGTCTGAATTTTATTATTTCATTTAAACTGATTCACTTTTACTGAATATAAATAACAAAGCTAGAAAAATGTTTATAATGTAATAATAATAGCTGGCTTTTTCTCTTTTACTCTATGCTGTCATTGTGCTAAACTCTTTCTATGTATTTGTTTCAAGTGTGTGTTGAAAGATTATTTCACATTTTCTGCCACATCTCTTTTATGCCTTTGAAATTATAACTTTTACACTGTTGTATTTAAAATCACAATTTCACTCATGCTTATTTAATTGCAGTGGCAAAATCAACCTTGGCTTCCTCTGAAAGAACAAGAACACATGTTTGAAGAATAATAAAGCTGATGAAAATTTTCAACCTTTAGAAATGGATCATTGAGCAAAGACAGATGTGTTACAAAAGAGGGGCAAGACAGCTGATCATGTGAATCTGATGAGTCGGTGTATGGAATTATTGGGGTCTATAGATATGCTTTGTTTCTGTTTATCATTTTTATAAAAACTGATTCAAAATGACTTGTCCGCACTGTGGGATGATCCAGCTGCTTGTTGAATCAATTGCTTTTAATTAGCCCATCTGATGTTGATCTGATTTGAGGTTTGCATGCCCAGATTCCTGAAAGACTGAATTACTAGTATTCTTCTCATTTAGAGACATGTGATTCTGAGGTGGTGAGAGATTTTCACATCAAGCCGTTCTTATCACTTTCAAAACTATATGTATATACTCATATACATTTTCATGGGATTAAAAGAGTTTCTGCATCTAGTTACTTTTGAAAGGCATTTGAACTCTTGTGGATTATTCTTAAACACTCCCCCCCCGCCCAATGTTGTATGATGTGGAGACTTTCCATGTAGTCTGTATGGACAAATGTTTTTGCAAAAGGAGTAACATATGGGACAAACCAGACACTTCATATTAAACTGACCTGTTCTGCCTTGGATCGAGAAGGTTCCAGTGAAGTGGTTGCTTAGTAACTAATGGAGTCAGAAGGAGCAGTGTGTTAGCTGGGGGCTCTTGCCCTCATCTGTGTGTGTGCCCAGTAACCGAGAGCGGCCCCAGCCTGTGTTACCTGACTTGCAGCTGCTAAACCAAAGTGATGAATAAAATGAAAAATTGAAGAGAGACCCCACAGCTGCACTGGGAGCCTATATTTATAGTCTTACACACCTTATTTTATGTTCATATGTTGAAGAAAAAGATATTAAGAAAGGACATTTAAAAATACAGAGGAACTATTGAAATTTGGGGTTATATTTTTAAGAGTGTTAACATATATTTTTTTTAAATTGAATTTATTGGGTCGACATTGGTTAATAAAATTACATAGGTTTTAGGTGTACAATTCTATAATAGAGTAGAATAATAAGTGATAATTGAAGTGATTTTGCACTATTATCATCAACATTGTTTCAAAAAGTTCTCTGTAAAAGAGGGGTAACAGATTTTATGTGATGATGCCATGAATGCTAGGATAAACATGGCATGTCCTAGTGCTTGTACATGGACATGCTTTGTGATGCTGGGCTGGCATGTCTGTCATTTTACTATGATTAGATTCTGACCACTCTCACTTGAGCCTGAAGGTGACCCCCAGCTCGCAGCAGGGCCCCAGGCAGCCACCGCCAACATCAGACTGGATGAGTAAGACACCACCTTGTCATTCTTTGTGGCAAACTGAAATTCCTTAAGAGCTTCCACTTTCTGCATTCCAAAGGAATGGGTCTGAGGGATGAGTGTTAATAGCAGCTTTGAGGTGGCCACACAAAGTTCTGCTTCAGGAAAATGTAAGAAGGAGACGGACCAAAGAAAGTCAACCAAAATAATTGGGAAAAGGAGGGCGGTGTGATGGATTTGCCTGATGGTTCTCGACTCTGCCACCATCTAAGAACATAGGATGATTTACGACTTCAAAGGCCTCGTTCTTGAAACCACGGGACTTCCCTAATTTTTGTTTTTGAGGCAGGAACCACTGCTCTCTTCCTCCGGAATTGGGGGATCGGTCTTCCCTTTTTGGGGCTTGGACTCATGTCTTCTGCCCAGACTACAGGATTTCTAGTATATGCTTTAAGCGCTAACATTTTATGACTGAGAATTTGGAGTAGGTGCTCTTTCCGATAGGAGACTTGACAGCTCTTACCACATAGAGGAGAGGCTGTTGAACAGAAAAGACAGTGAATTTACTGACTTTCTCCTTGGGCCAAGGGTAGAAAGTTACCCGGAGGGTGATTACAATCCCATATTCAGAAGATGTTACTCACACTTTGCGTTCTCACGTGAAGTGTTGGGTGTCTCATCACTTCAGGTAGTCAGATATGCAAGGGGTACTGCAAGGGGCAGAGGGCTGACTGTAGCCGTGCCTCCACTTCAGTGTGCGTGCGGGTCACCTGGAGCTTTTGTTAAATGCTACCTTTCCATCCAGTAGGCATGAGGTGGGTCTGAGGCTCTGCAGTTCTAACAAAGTACTCTGGTGATGCCAATGCTGTTGGCCTAGGGACCACACCTTGAGTAGTGACGGGTCAGTGATCTTTAAAGTACCTTCCAGTTTTAAAATTCCATTTACAGATGAGAAGCTAGAATTTTAGTCATGGTGCTTAAAAGACACCCACTCACCTTTGATGAGTCACATAAGGGCCTCTTCTGTATCCTACAAAATTCTCTCTGAATGCCGATCATATTTTAATCAACATAGAATTCCTCACTCTGCCCCCTCAGTTGCTCCAACTCTTCTTTTTTTCTTTAGACTTTCAAGCTTTTTTGATATTACTGTCCTCTAGAGTTGGTTTTTCTTTATAGCTACTCCTCCTCATTTATGCAGACTCTCTGTCACATCTGCTCAGTCACTCCTTCATGCAGGCCCCAAATTCTGAGGACCGCTGTCAAAATGTCGAAAGTCCAGGTTTGGTCTCAGCCAGTGCATCCTTAGATTTTGAAAGACAGACTAAAAGGTCTTTACCCAGAAAAGATTCATTCAGTAATGGCTTATCAAATATATTCAATAAGGAAGAATAAAAGTGCCATCCTTACCTATCTGAAAGATATTTAAACATAAAAGAATGGACTTCTTTGCACGGTGGGCAGCAAAGTATTGAAATCCCATAACCAAGGGGGTATAAGCATAGACTAGAGGTAACAGAAGCACCCGAGGAGTGAGAGGCTGGCCCAAGGCCAAAGCCAGAAATGTGGATGCCATTTTCCAGAATACGTAACAGGTAACAGGATAAATATAATTCCTGTATAACCCGACTTCATGATGGGCAACAGATTCTGGCCTTTACAATTACTATATCCTTAGCAAAGAAAAACAAACTTGATTTGTATCTTTTTCCGTTCCGTTCTCCCTCAAAAGACCCCTGTAGCTGAAATATGGCTGCATTGAGCAGGAGGAGAATGCTAAAGAGAAATAGGAAAACCGTAATCATGCTGGTTTCGAAGGGCTCATTATCACCATGTAGTTAATTTAAGAAGCAACTGTGCCAAGAGCAAAGCTGTGAAATATAACTCAGTTTTTTGAATAAACAAGCTACATGTTTGAAGATGTTGGGAAAACCAATGTGTTCACAGTTTGTAGTATATAACATGGTTTTTTCTTTACATGGTTAAGGTGAGGGGAAACTGGTATTTTAGCAATATTAATTTTTGCTGCCTAATTATAATTATATTTATATATAATTATATAGTAATATAATTTTACTATTTTTGTTTGTCCTGATATTTTATTCTCTGAGAGAATTACTATACTGTTTGAGGAAGAATCAAAACGGCTATAAAATAGGTAAGGGAGAAAAAACTCCAACCAAACCTCCCCACTCTTCCAGGCCATTAAACTCCCCAAATGGATTGGATTGCTTTTGCATTTGGTAGATAAAGAAGGTAAATAGTCCAGTTCAACTGTGGCCAGGACCCTTCCCTCCTTAATGCCAGAGAAATGGGCTATTGTGGTTAATTGAACAGTCTCATTAACTGGGATTTACTGTCCATTCTAAATGTGAGATACCACCAAAATGCAATAAAAGATACTCACCATTAACACTAAATCGAGCAAAATGTAATCTTTGTTGATTCAAAAGTTAGCTCAGATCTCTGGATTGCCTCATGCCCGTTGTAAACATTGCTAATTGTATTAACACTGGGCATAAAAAGGAGTTAGGGGATCAGGCTAGATCTGCTGCAGTCATTGTAAGTTGCTTTTTTCAATAACTTCCTTAAACATGCTTGTTTACTTTTACTGTTTAATGCTCTCATAAAAGGTATGAGTTGAATGTGGCCCAAACAATCCACATATAAAAAGCAATCCAGTTATTTTACCTATAAAATCAATTGGATTCCTTGTAGACGAAATTCACAGGACATCTGGCCTATGTCTAGTGTTAACTCCAAAGCTGCACATAGTTTACTAAAAAGACCATATTTCACCAACTTTAAGTGCTTAAAAAGTCTCATCAGCTGTCCTTCTACTTGTATTTGAAGATGTAGACTTTTCATTGGTCAGTTTTGTGGCATAATGTACCAACCTAAAATTGGTCATAGCTCATCTTGTGACAATGAATGTGACCCAACGGAACTTAATTCATGTGCTGTGATATTTTTCATGTGCTGTAATTTGTGTCATTTCTTTGTGAAATACAGGAGAATGACACACTATCAATCCTTAACTCTCTCTCTAAGAAGGCACTTAAAGTGGATTGCATTCTCACAAACTGGGTTTTCAATGAGAAAGATTTGTGGAGGTGGCAGCATATCGTCAGCCAAGAGTGAGCTCTGACGAAACTGTAAATCGCAGTCTGGCCCAGGCCCTTCCCGAGACAGTGCGGCGGGAATGAGGAGGAGCCTGTGCAGGGCTTTCAGATTCGCAGGCAGAACCTTACCCGTGCTTTGGCAGAATGTGGCCTCATAGAGGACATTACCATATGTTCTTAATTTTTTCCAGATGTCTAGCTTTGAACTTATTTGTGTTTAGCTTATGGTAGACACTCTTTCTCTTTAACTTTAGCTGGGTTTCATATCTCAGGGTCTAAAACATCTTACATTGTGAAAATTCTTTCTTATGGCACATTAATTATTTTTGTTTACAGCTGTGTGGAACAGCTGGACATCGGCCACAGCCGAGGTTTTGAAGGACTTGTTCATTTAGTCATCTATTCATTCCCCTGTATTTGTGGCATGCATGCAATGCCAGGGCCTAGGGTATCTCCACAGTGAATAGAGAAGGCATGGGACTCACTTTCACGAAGCTTAGTTTACCTTTTGAAGGAGATTAATGCTAAAAGATAGCACTTTTGGTCTCATCGCCTCTTTTGCTACCAAAGAGGCTTTGTCCTTCCCCTGGGCTCTGGCAGGTCTCCAGATGTTGTTTCACAAGGTCGGGCAGCCTGGGCTGCTGGTGTTTCACTCTGTCATATGGCCAGGTTCTTCCTTCCTTTTGTGGTATCCTGTGAGCCTTTCCCTAATTGAGGTGCCTGGTAAGTTTGTTAAACCCAAAACATTGACCTTGATTTAATAGTTACCTTTTTAAAAATTAACCTGTTTTCTAATTTTTAAAAATGATGATGTGTTAAATTTGTAACATTAAATTTCTAAAACTGTATGCTATGATATCAGAATGGAAGTTATGTGTTTATTGTTATGACCTTATGATGGGATCTGGCCTTAAAGTAGGATGTAGGTGGGAATATGTGGTCAAAGCGAAGTCCTGCAGCCAGTCATGGGAATTTGAGTAGGGTAGTCATTAAGAAAGTATTTGAGAGGAATGGATTCAGGCAGAGTGTAGGGGAGGAGGCTGTTTCTTAACCCTCAGTCTAACTGGGATCAAAAGGAGACATGAGAGTAGAGTAGGACAGTTAGTGTGTATTAGAACAACAGTTTCCATTTATTAAGCATCTGTTGTGTGCGAAGTATTGTGCATGACTTTAAGCATAATTGTATGTAAACCTCAGTACAACTCTGTGAGGTTGGTATTATCATCATTTTACAGATAAGGGGCCTGAGATTTAGAGAAGTTAACAGATTAACAAAGGTCACATGTTCAAGGTAAATTGCCCACATGACCACGTAGGTTATAGAACCAGGATTTGATTTGATGTGTCCTCCTGCACAGTTCTGAACATAAAAAATAACATTTTCAAAAGGCAATTGTTAGAAATACTCAAGTAACACATGTCCATTGTAATGATCTAAATAATACTATGTAAATTGAGTAAAATTCGTAGTCTCTTCCCTCTCTCTATAGTCATATTCTAAAATATTGTCATAGTGACCAATTTGGTATTCCTTTATTGCTTATGCAAACATGTACAAATACATAGGTACATTATTTAAGCGATTATGTTGTCCCCCCAACTCTACCAAGCCAGGCTTCAAGTTCAGTAGCTCACAACCCTCTGGTTGAGGACGCCTGTCCTATGCCAATTGTCCTGGTTGCTTTTGAAAGACACCTATGAAAGCAGATTCAAAAAACTCCCTTGGCAGCTTATTCTGTGATTTAGCTTTTGCTCTCAGGAACTTTTTTCCATTTCATTAACCTAGATAATTCTTCTGCAGTCTGAGTCATTTCTGTCTTGCTCTGCACATGGGGTCGAGGGAGAGCAGCTGGTCACCCTATCAGGTGCAATCAACTTGGAGGACGTTGAAAACAACTGAAAATTCTTTCATGTGCTTTTAAAAGTAGCTATCCAAGTCTAAAAGCAAATTCAGAATTAGATGCATTGAAAAATTTTTCATTGTGACCTGTGCTTTTTAATTTTAAAATTTCAGAGCTTCTACAAATGCATAAGCAGAATCCATTTAACATTAAAGTCAACTTCCTATTAGCATTTTTTTATGTATACCCACACTTGATTCCCCTCCTCCCAAATTCCAGAAACTGGTACTTCTAATGCAGCAATCTTTTTAACCAGAAAATATATAGAGGGAACTGTATTCTGTTTGGTAATCACAAAATATAGATTTCACCAAGAGTTTGCCCATTATTAGGCCATGTTCTGAATACTTACGTATGTACTGTCATATAATTTTTAAACAAATTCATTAGCCCCATTTTGTTTTTCAAATGAGAAAACTGGGTCACAGATTATGTGTTTGTCCTACTCACTTGCCAGTGATTAAACCCAGAATTGCTTGGTTACGAGTTTGCCCTTAACCACTGTGCTTCACCAAACCGGAGATTATGTGACTTCAAATCCAGTGTTCTTTACCTACAATATTGCACCTTAACTGCTGGTGATAGCAGTGGGAAGCCAGCTCACTAACTAACCAGTTAGCCAAAGTTGCCATATTGACCAAATGGCCTTTAATGGATTCAAAAGGATAGATTTAGAAGATTAGATTTTAGAGGTTAGATTTGTATATTTTTGATAAAGTAAATTTGTGGACATTAAATATATTCTTTAAAATGTATAGAAGTGTGAGGATCAAAAATAAATTTATCAAAATAAAAAATTGCTAAAAGGCACATATTAATCCATTGGCAAAACAAAATATAACATTTTTAAAATTAAAATATTTAGGGTGAGCTGAACTATTACCACATAGAACAAAGAAGTACACATAGAACAACTGTGTGTTGTTATTGTCATTGTTTTTCCTTTTCTTGTTTTACTTTTGTGAAGTTAGCCAAACTGTAAAATCTGAAGGAATAGCCCCCTAAGACTTCTCTCATTCTGACACCAATTGCAAGTCTGAGGGGATTCCTAAAACTACTCTCATGTTCAATAATTTTCTGGACAGAGTCACAGAATTCACAAAAGTTTTTATACTCTTGGATTTGCCTTTTATAGGGAAAAGATGCAAATGAGAACCAGCCCAGGTAAGAGACACATCTGGCAGAGTGCAGAAGGGACCAAATATGGAGCTTCTGGCCATCCTTCCCCAGGGAGTCATAGTGCTGCCTCCTCTGGCCATGCTGTGTGACAGTGCGTGCAGAGGACTGCCAGCCAGGGGAGCTCGCCCAAGCTTTTGGCGTCCAGAGTATTTACTGGGGCTCAGTCTCAAGCTGCCTGTGTGTGGCCTTTCATCACCAGCCTTCCCTGGAGCTCAAGTTAATACCTTTAGTCTGCAGTCCTCTGGAGGTCAGCCTGATATAGTGTGGCCCAAAACCTCCATCATAAATCATGTTCCTAGACTGTCAGTGGCCAAAGCCCCCGGACAAACAAAGACACTCTGGTCAGGCAGAATAGTCCAAGGGCCAGGAGATCATATCCCACAAGCCCAGGGCAAAAGCCAGACCTCTCTTTGGGTAAGATTAACCCTTCACTACACAGATGTACACAGTCTAAACAGAGGAGGTCATCATCAGTAACACAACACTGAATATTCTTTTTATACCTGTTAAGTCAAACTTGTTAAAGGCTTTTGTGGGGCATGGACACAAACCCATGTATTTGTTTAATTTGGCAAGTTTTTGTTTTTTTAATTTTCAACTTTCCATTTGATACATTGATCATTCTGTGGAAGAATGGATTTTCAGTAAGTTGGCCATTTGGAGAAATGGTTTGGAGGCAAATTGATCTTCACTGAACAACTGAGACTGTGGTTCTTAGAATCAAGTGAGCATGAAAGTCACCTGGATGGCCTGTTGCAACATAGGCTGCTGGGTCCCACTCAGTTTCTGATTCAGTCAGTCTTTGGGCTCCAGCCCCAAGAATCTATAACAGTTCTCTGGGCTCTATACTGATGGTGCCAGCCAAGAAGTCACATTTCGAGAACCACTAGAATAGTGTGTGTGATACATCGCACAAGAGCTGAATGAGATACGTCACAGAGGTGGGACAGACTAAAGGAAGAAAAGTCAGGAGACAAGGGTGCTACTTTCCACGTCCTGTTGGCAAGAATGTTTGGGAGTGCTACACATTGCGTGATAGCAGTGCGACCCCAGGATTGAGAGAAGGAGTTCAGTGAATGAGTCTAAACACAGTCGCCCCAGCGAACAGCTGTGGGATTAGATGAGACTCTGCGTGCGAGACGTGCAGTGCTGGTTGCGTGTTACTGCACCTGGTGAGACAGCAGAATGATTTGCAGTGGCCTGTGTGAGTGAAGTTTTGTCAAGGAATTTCAGAATCCAGAATCAATATTTAAACTGTACAACTGCTTTCCTAGTCTCTCTAGGACTTTGTCTTGTTCCCTTGCTTCCTAAATCCCATAACTGTCTTCTCCTTTCTTTCCTGCCCCAGGCAATGTTCAGTCTTTGTATGGTGGAAAGTGGCGCTGACGAGGTTAATTTACATGGAGTCACCAGCCTTGGCTTAAAGCAGGCCCTGGAGTTCGCGTACACAGGACAGGTATGGTACGGAATGTCATCTAAGAGGCTGAACATTTTAACTGTACCTAATCAGAAGAGATTCTCCTTGACACATGAGATTTAGTTATTTTTCTTGTTTTCATGTAGGTGTTTAAAAAAAATTTACATCTTTAACTCTATAACTAAAATATGGAAAGGTAAGTAAAGCAGTCTGATTTTAAATATGATCTAGGGAACATGGTATTTTAAGCTTAGCTCGGTGGTTTGCTGGTGTGAATTTAAAATACCCTAAAGAAGTATTAAATGGGAGTTTGCAAGATAACTTGAGTTTTCATTGTTATCACTGAGGCTCAGTGACTCAGTCATGTCTTCATTAGCTTAGAGACAAGACCAAAAACAAACAAACAAAAAAAGTAAAGCCCCAAAGGCTGTGTCTGGCATCTTGACCCCGCATCTTCCACACATATCGCAGAGTCAGGGAGTTAAATAATAGATTAGAATGTGATGGCTGGAATGCTAAAACTGTTCGTTATTAAAATTGTAGGACTTACAGACACCTCCAGAGAACACCAATTTCTCTCTCTCTCTTTCTCTTTAATGAAAGAAAAATAATGACAACTAACAGAACACAAGAGCTGCGCCATTGTACAGTTATCAGAGCAAATCGAAGCAACTCTGCATAAAGACAATAGAATTCAGATCCAAAGCTTCGTGTTTCTTAACTAGCTTTATGTTAGTGAAACAGTTATTAGAACACACAAAACTTTCCCTTTATAAATTATTTTTAATCGAGATATAATTAGCATATAACTTGTATTAGTTTCAGGTGTACAACATAATGATTCAGTGTAAATACTGCAAAATGATGATCACAATAAGGTTAGTTAACATCCATCACCTCACAGAGTTATAATCTTTTTCTTGCGATGAGGACTTTTAATTCTACTCTGTTAGATCTTTCAGATACACAATGCAGTGTTGTTAACTATAGTCTCCATGCTGTATGTTACGTCCCCAGGACTGACTTATCTCATAACTGGAAGTTTGTGCTTTTGACCCACTTCACCCATTTTGCTCCTCTCCCTCCATTTTTTATTTCTGAACTACTAAACTAAATCCGGGCAGACACGGACTGGTCGTTTATCCTCTTCTATAAAGTTTCGTTCTTTAATTCCGACGTGTATGTTCAGCGTCTTGTAAGATAAAATCAGGACCTGGCCTCTTGACAGGCTCTCATCCAGTGGGGGAAAGAAGAGTGCGCAGAACCACATACCCTTGCTGTGGTGGGAGGTGCAATAGAAACGGGATACAATACACAGTGGGGACAAAAAGCAGGGGACGGTCAACTGGGGCCGCCAGTGCAAGCCTTCACAGCGAAGGTGGTGTTTGTTGAAGGAACATGGGAGTTCACTCTTCTGCTAAATTTCCTTCTTTGGAGGCTTATTAAAGTGTGTGACATTGTTCATCCCCTTTTCTAGAACTAGTAAAGTTTAAGAAATGTTTCGTAGACTAGTTGAGGCAACTCTGGCAGCTAACGTGAAAATAGTAGGTAGAAAGGAAAAAATAATCATCTGTCAAGTAGCAGGTGCGAAGGGAAGTAGAAGAAGACGTGTAAAAGGCTCCGTGTGAGCCCAGCCAGAGTTCATGCCTTAGGAAATAAGGGAGCAGTTATTATTTACAGCGTTGCCAAAACATATTCCTAGCGAAGTGAGTAAATAATGTGTTTTATGCTCTTTGGTTTACAGGTGTAAAGAAAGGCACCAGCTCTAAATTGTGTCTTGTGTGTATTTTGCTCTTCACACCTGAATCAGAGCCACACCTGCATTTGCGCATTTCTAAACTACAATTGATAACCCATAGCTCACACTTCACTAGCGTGTAAATGGGGATGAAATAGCAAATACTGGTTTTTTTGGTAAAGCTCCCCAAGAAACTAGTTTCTGCACTTAGCTTCATTAGCAGCGTTTTAAGCTCAGAGGCTGTAGGCCACAGAGCACATTGAATCATTAGTACCCAAAAAGGCTGAAAAATTGCCGTGAAGGCTGAGGCAAAACACACAGGCAAATGTGAGTGACTGCCCCATTGTTTGCCTTGATTGCTTCGTGGTTTCTTTCACAACATACATAAACTCAGCCTGCTGCACAAAGGTCGGTGAAACGTGAACTGAAAATAGCATAAGGGGAGCTGACTTCCTGAAGCGTAAGGAAAGTGCTTGGGAAGAGGGAAGAAGCTTGCAGTAGAGCAGCCATGTCCCATTGCCCAGGACTCATGTGCTCATATTGTACTCTTATGAGGAGAAAGAAAGCCAAGTGAGAAAAAAAATGTATTTAGGTATCTGGTATGAGTGCTTAAAAAAATAAAAGCAAGTCCTAGGGCCAGACCTGGAGTTGCATTTATTCTGCCCCGCGAATCATTCTGGACGTGTGCTTCCACGGAAGGGAGACAAGCCTGCCACACTCAGGAATAACTCAGCTCTTCAGGTTGCGTGCTGAGGGGACAGGCAGGGGCTGACCTTTCACAGAGCACCTTCTGCCAGAGCTGGGGCGCTGCCCGGAGCACTTGGTGCGTGCTGTTTGACCTAATCTTCTCGACAGCTCTGAGGAATGCAGCGGTCCACCATAAAGATGACAAGCCCAGGAAGGTGCGGCGGATGGCTTAGAACATGCTCCCAGAGTATATCGGCCCAATGAGTCAAACCCAGTCCTCTGAATTTCAAAGCCAGTGCTCTCTCTTAATGCCCTATGTCATTAAGAAAATGTTGAATCATATTTGTTACACTTTGGGGAAGGAGGTGGGGGGAGTGTTTGGACATAGTCGAGAGTGACCTCTTTAGATGGTTCCCTTACCTGGGTGCCTTTCCAACACTTAGTTCACAAGGGCTCTGAGTCGCCATTCTTGTGCTTGATATATGATGATTCTTTGCTGCAGAGTGGAAGTTAATATAGTGTTTCTTGGACAATGGCTATGGCAGTTTGATTTCTTAAATGCCAAAATGACCTTATATACAATAAATCTGTTTTCCCTTTAAGACATGGCCACAGATGATGGCAAAAAGTGACATTGCAGTAAACTTAGGAAATGCAAAAAAACTGCCTTCTCTTCCTGTGGCATTGAAATTAATATTAAGCAAAGAGTTTGCAATATGGAAGTGTGAATAAATTCCTAGCTTTTCAGTTTCTGAATGTTATTTATTACTGTGAGCATTATGCATTACACGTAAAAATCTGGGATAACATTGAATTTATCTACCTTTAGCTATTTCTACTGTCAGCTGAGTATACCTGTAGTCAGTTGTAGTAAGCACAGTATAAAATGTAAGTATTTTAAGTCTGGAAACTGTTGCTGTCTTGGGAGAGAAATTGAAAGTATGGAGTGGGTGTGATGAATGGATGTCATCAGGTGCAACAAGAGGTGTGCATGTTCCTCCTATACGCTGCTCCAAAACCTTGCTCTCTTAGAATTGGTCGCAGATTTCATCCAGGAAATTTTAAAGAAAAGCGAACTTTTCCCCTAATGATAATGCATTCTCTAAAAATGCATGCACCTTTTGTTTTAATCGAGGAGCTTACAGTGGAGTGAACAAGCACACACTCTGCCCTCACACAAACTAGAGATATGCCCTTGCTGTGGGCACACCCTGCTGGGGACACAGCTTGAGCAGAGCCCAGGACGCATCACAGCCCCTGTGGTGACCTTGCACAGCCAAACACAGCAGAACCAGTCATGAAGGATGGCAGAGCCAGGCTGCGATGCAGCCCTGTTCTAGGCTGGCTGCGGGAGTTGGGTCAAATGCAAATGATGTGATGTACACTGTCACTGGGCAGATCTGCCTTCAGGAGAAAGGTGAACTTAAAGACACCCGCAAGCTCTCACTTACTCTGGTGGCAGCAGGACCCCATTAGCCTGGTCTCCGTCAATCTCCTCGTTTTCCAACTGTGTCCAAGAATTAATTCATGTTTGAGACCAGTCCTGAGTAGAAGAGACCCGAGGAACGAGGGGCGAAAGGATTCTGATGGAGATGTTGCCCGGGAGGAGAAATCCCAGTCCCAACTAGACAAGGTCAGCCACCCAGGGGCACGCACATGTTGCTAAAAAAGCCCAGCCAGACCGTGAGGAGCAGTTAAACCGAGATGCTTTTCTCAAGGGAAGAGCGCTGCTCCGAGAACGGAAGGACTCAACCCCCTTGCAATAAGCCTCTAGGAGTCTGAGTTACTGGACCAAACTTGGAAGCCAACAGGACTGAGAACCACAGTGAAGTTCACTGTTCAGCACCCTGGCTATGATATGTCAAGAGAGAGAAACCATATGCCGAGCACTGTGCTAAATACCTTCTATATTAAACCTAGTTAGCTCCCTCTTACTTTCCAGAGAACTGTCATCCTGTTCTGTCCCTTATAGCCTTTGGAGAGATTCCCGAAACCCAGTAAAGAGAGGAAGTATGTACCAAATGACAGTGACATTTGTAGCCCTCTTTAAAATTTCCCACGTCCAGGGACTGCTAACTTTGTCAGCCATGACCAGCTGTGTCCACCTATGGCATCCAAAGAAAAATGATTCTTTGGTGTCTCTGTTCACTTGCTTTTCTTTTCATTATCCAATTACTTCAGCTCTTAGAATCTCCACATCATGGAAGAACCAATTTGTGTGGGGATACCCATCCTAGTTATCTCTCCCTGATCCAGAGAATGCTTTAGCACCACCTCCACAGCGACATTTTGTGTATCCATTAATGTTATTTGTTTTGAAGTCTTTGGCAGTCGAGACAAATACGATACTCAGTTAAGTAAAATCAACCCTTTAATTTTTCAGCTATAATTGTGGTCATGTAAAAATACTCATGAAATCCAAAACTAAAGGAAACTGTCCCTAAATTTTCATGGTCTTACATAGTAAAGTTTTTCTTCTTGATTCTCATTTGATTCCCTAATATGTTCACATGATTTTTTTTTTTTAATCTCACCCTGATAACACAGAGACTGTAGCATTACATTTTGATGGTCATTGAAACTGTATTGTCCAGAGCAGAATGCTTTTCTCTGGAGACCTGAGCATCAAACAGAGTGACAGGAATCTTAATTAGAACCGCCTTCCTGCGGACCATCCCTTCAGGGAGGGATGTGTCACTTTGCGTGGAAAAAGTCCCTCTCAGATTGACTTAAAAACATAACGCACTTGAAATAAATGGTGGACATGGAACGAATCTGGGAGAAATTTTCCTTCAGTGCTTTCCTTGGGAGCAGTGTTAAGACTGTCTGAATATGTTAGCCACCCAGGCCTTTCTTCCCCTGGCAGAACCCGCAGCGGCTGGCAGAAGGCCTCAGGGCGCCTGCGCCGTGCCTCAGGCTCCAGAGGGAATGGTTTAAAATCTACTTTTGAAGAAAGAATATTTAGCATTGTGCAGAAAGGGATCATTTTCTCCTCACCTTAATTCTCATCAGAGATGTGCCAGAGCCCATAACTGGACTGTCGACACAAAGTTTGAGAAGAGTGAAATGAAGGGAGGAAGTCTGAATTCCATCAGTGACTTTTTGCTTTCTTGGATCTTTTGAAACTCTGCACTGTTTGCCTTTGGAGAGATTTTTCTCTTTTTTTCAGTGAATTTTTTGAAACAAACAAGCAAGTAGATGTGTCTGCTTACTGCTTCGGGGTAAGGATGTTACACGTTCCTGAGCATGGTTTCATAGAAAGTGTTGACCAACTTGATAGACAAGAACCATATGCCAAATGGAATTTTTATGGCTCCCAAGATGTCAAGTATAATAAGCCTTTGGCATGGTTTGGTGGTCAAAAGTGGAAAGGACAGATTGGGGATCTCACTGTTTATTGCGAAAAAATGAGAAGTGAGATTTTGGAAGTCCAGGTGGAGACCGACCCCTCAGAAACTTGCTTTTCTCAGGACCCAAGACCAACGCCACTGGCTCGAAGCCTGTGCGTCCCTCAAGGAGAACAGTTGGTCCAGACAAAGTGG
Source organism: Mormoops blainvillei (assembly GCA_004026545.1). NCBI lineage: Eukaryota > Metazoa > Chordata > Mammalia > Chiroptera > Mormoopidae > Mormoops > Mormoops blainvillei. Next base: position 56,823 of record PVJD01006912.1, on the reverse strand, counting down.
AGTGCTGGGGGCGGGCCTATGCAGAGCAGCTTCAGTCCTGACTGACAGTCTCTGCTTCCTGCCAACCTGTTCCCCCTCATTAGACCTGCGGTGCTGTCTGGTCACGGTGTACTCAGGCTGTCGTTTCTGCTGCAGGAATCAGAAAGCTATTTGCTGAGCTACTGTTGGACAGTTAAGTTTTTGAAACTCTCCTTACAATAGAATTCTTGAGCCCTCTGCTGGAAGTATTTAGTATTTGTGTAAAGCAGTAGTGTATGGGAGTTTCACAATTCTAATTGAAAGATTTTTTCAAAGGAAACCAATTTATAGCAAAAGCATATGGGTTTTGTGGTTAATTTCAAGATTAAAAAAACATAACTGGCCAAACAGAATTTTTTGAGATTTATATTTCAAGTAGATATTTATTTGAGTAAAATAATGATATACACATTCAAATGAATAATTCCAGTGCACTCAGTGTCCTAAATTAATTTGCGAATAGTTTATTTCCTTTGTGTACTTCACAGAAGCCACCCATTTATAGTTTACTCTCAAACTGAGATCAAGTAATTCACTGAGTACTTAATGAGCACCTACTATGTGTTAGGGATGTATTGATGAAAAAATGCACAGGGGGTATTTTCTCAGTGATTGGAATTACCGGACCAACACACTATTGCCTTTATTGGAAGTGGATTACGAGAGGCCTGAATTATTTGTTTATGGAGCGTAATGAAGTACCTGAGGATGTTCAGTGCCCCAAAAGTTACACTAGTTCAGATAAAAGGTTGAGTCTTAGCACTTCCTAGAGTACTACTGGACAAAAAGAAGGCTAATTTGCATTTTACCTTGCAGGGAGCAAAATCAGCCATTTGGTATATGGCAATGGAATAGATTCTGCTCCTGACAAGCCAATCATGGCCATGCACACTTGTGCCAGCGAACACATGTCAGGGTAGAAACAGTTTGGCACAGCCCAACGAACACTACAGTGACTTTAGGGGGAAACAGTTTGCTTCCAGCCTGTGACTCCTTTGGAACATTATTGGTTGATGCCCATAGTAAGGACCTGCTCTGCCGGTTGTTTCTGGAAAAAGTTACTATTTTCACTTCAAATTTATGATTCTAAATCTCAGACAGATGCCCTTTCCTTCCAGGCAATGCTAATTCTTTTCCCTAGTAAATCTGTTTACCTCCTCTCCCTGATAAACACCTCATTTCTTCTCCTCTTTTCACAAACCCTACCCTCCACCTATTATCCTACCTCCAATACACATTCCACAAGTAAAACTCACTTTCCATAGAGAAAATAGATGTAGGCAGGAAGATCAGCTTTCGCCATGAAATCCCCAGACCTCCCTGTTTCTCTGCACTTTCTTCGTGTTCCCATCTCTTATGGTGGGAGAAGTTAAGCTCTGGATTCTCCCTCTTACCTGTTTGTCGTCAGTCCTGTAATCTCTGTTCCTGTCCCTTCTACCATCAGTTTTTCCTTCTCCATTGGAACATTCCTACCAGCATATAAACAGCTCTAGTGCTTATCTTTCTAAATTCTTCTCTTCCCCTTTTCTTCCCCGTCAGCGACCATTTCTTTCTCTGCTTCCTTTCACAGCAGAATTTAGGAAAAGAGTTGCATAAATGTATTCACTTTTTATTTATTTTTCCACTCATCAATCCTGCTAGCATTGCAAGTCTGGAGACTTCCGTCTTCAGCATGCCAGTGAAACTAATTTTTGACTGTCACAGGTGTTGCTAAGTCAATTAAATAGGGCCACTGTGATCTCTCAGCTTCATCCTGCACAGCCAGCCGGCCTCACCACCCTCTGTGGGCTCAGTTCTGTGCCCCCAGCTCCCTTCCCCTTCATTCCTTCCCAGGGGTCTTTTCGCGCTTCTTCCCTTTCTCTAGCCCCTGAATTTCTCATGCGTCAGGACCTGCCTGTTCAGCCGAACTAGCTTCCTTCGGCATATCATCCAGACCCTATTATTTAGTACATCTTATGCTATTGACTCCCACCCCCCACCTACAGTCCAGACCATGGATTGGCAAATTTTTCTGTGAAGGGCCAGATAGTAGATAATGTAGGCTTTTTAGGCCATATAAAGCACTGTCACAACTACTCAACTCTGCCATTGTAGCCTGAAAATGCCCAGCAACAAATAATGTAAGTGAATGAGCATGGCTTTGTTCCAGTGAAACTTTATTTATGAATACTAAAATTATCTTTTGGGTTTTCCCCAAATTCTTAAAAAAGTAAAAGCAATACTTGGACATTTGCACCTAAAAATGAATTACTTAGGAATAAATCTAATAATTTAGGAGCAGGATCTACATGAGAAAAAGTATTAAACTCTGGTAGGAGAAGTAAAGAACTAAATAAATAGAGAAATAGTTCATATTCATAGGTAGGAAGACTCAGTATTGTTAAATTCTTCCCAAGTCAATCATTGAAATCCCAGTCATAATCCCAACAAGTTGTTTTGTGGATATCAACAAACTGATTCTAAATTTTATGTGGAGAGCCAAGACCTAGAATACTCACAAACAATGTGGAAGGAGAACAAAGTCAAAGGACTTATAATTGCTGACTTCAAGACTTACTATATATAAAGCAACAGTAACCAAGACCGTGTGGTGTTATTAAAGGAGCAGACAGTGGAATAGAGAGCTCAGAAATAGACCCACATACATTTTGTCAACTGATCTTTGACAAAGGAACAAAGTCTGACAATGGAGCATAGGTACTCTTTTCAACAAATGGTGCTAGAACTGGACATCCTCATGCAAAAATTTAAAAAAAGAATCTAGACATAGACCTTACATCCTTCACTCACCCACAAAAGAACTCAAAATGGATCACAGACCCATGCTGAAATGCAAAACTGTGAAACTCCTATAAGATAACACAGGAGAAAACCTACATGGCCTTGGGGACCGTGCGACTTTTTAGACACAGTACCAGAGGTGTGACCAATGAGAGACGCGGATGATAAGCTGGACTTGATTAAAACTGCTCTCCAGAATCCAATGCCAGCAAAATGAGAACACAGACCATAGGCTGGGAGAAAATATTTGCAAAAGACACATCTTATAAAACTAAATATATTCTTATCATACGATCTAGCAATCACATTCCTTGGCATTTACCAAAAGGAGTTGAAAACTTAATGTCCACACAGAAACCTGCACGTGAATGTTTGTAATAGCTGTATTCATAATGCCAAATTTTGGAAGCCATCAGTATATCCTTTAGAGGCGAATAGATAAACTGCGGTACGTTTAGACAATGGATTATTATTGAGCACTAAAAAAAAAAAAGAGCTGTCAAGCTATGAAAAGACATAAAGGAAGCTTAAATACATATTAACAAATAAAAGAAACCCATCTGAAAAGTCTGCATACTTGGGATTCCAACTATATGAGATTCTGAAAAAGGCAAAATGAAGGAGACAGTAAAAATATTAGTGGTTGTCAGACATTGAGGGGAAGGAGGGATGACTAGGCAGAGTCCAGAGGATTTTTGGAACAGCGAAAGCAACCTGGCTGATACTATAACGGTGAGTACATGTGGCATTTTACATCTATCCAAACCCAACTTCAGGAGCGAACCCCAATGTAAGTTTTGGACTCTGGCTGATAATAATGTGTTAAAGTGGGTTCATTGATTGTAACAAATGTACCACTCAGGTGAGGGATGTAGATAACGGTGGGGCGGGAGGTATATGGGATTCTATGTACTTTCTGTTCAAGTTGTTGTGAACCTAAAATTGCTCTAAAAGTTCAGGTCTATTAATAAAAATATTAAATTTTTAAAAATGCAAATAAAACAGTTTTCTTCAACTTTTCTTAGCTCACAGACCATACGAAAATATGTGGTGGGTAAATTTGGTCTGGGGCCTACAGTTTGCCAACTGGACTCATATTTTTCAGTCCACCTGATATCTCTGTTTGGATAGCTGAAAGGCACCACAGACTTAACATATTCCCAAATGGAAATCCTGCTCTTCCCTGCGAATCTGTTTCTTCCTGTATTTCACTTTTGTCAGTTGATGACACTGCAGTCTAACTGCTTGAACAAAACCTAGACTCTAAGTACCATGCAAGAAGGAAACTTGTGCTCAAATGCACAGTGCCAGAAAGGTTCCTGGAATACACTGTCGGCACTCAGAAAAGATTTGCTAATGAATAGGCGAATTTCTCTGCCTTTGGTTTCTTCATTTGCCATGTGGGTATATATTTACCTTGCAGGAGTAAGGAGTAGGGAAGGGTGTTAAGAAGGAGAGATGACATATATGAAATGACCTCACACGTACCTGGCATATGTAGCAGGCAGTGTGCACACACTAGAAATAGGGGTCATTATTTGTGAAGTAGATTTGTTTTTTCATGGAATTAACAACAATAATAACAGCAGCTACATCTTTTAATCCTATAAAACATGCCAGATATTTTTCTAAGAATTTTCCTGGGTTATCTCATTTTATCCTTGTGTAAGACCCTGTGAAAGTAGGTGATAGCCCTCCATTTTATACCACGATGCTAACAACAAACATGCAGTGTCTTGCCCGAGCTTCTGCAGTGGACCCTAGAGCCATACTTTTACCTCCAAGTGCAAGGAGTTCCAAATGCAAGGAGTTACCAAATGCAAGGAGTTCCCCAAATGAACATGGAATTGGATATTAATGATACAGTTTTTCATATGAGAATTATTCACAGCTTCCTTCCATGCAGTGGAGCATCCCCAGCCAAGCGCTCCTACGGCACCCTGCGCCCACTGCCGCCTTAGCACGAGTTGCACCACAGTGGAATCGTTCCGTTTGGCTCTTTGCTGCTGCTTCTGCTCCCACATTCATCCGTGCACAGTAGTATCCAGCTACAGGTGAACCCTGACCTCAACTCTGTTCATTCTTTCAGAGACCTTCCATCTTTGGATGCCAGTATTTTAAAGTCACGTTTCTTTTTTGGCCATGCTAGCATTGTAAGAAACTAAGCTCTGTGTGGAGAAGCCCAGCTTGTTAATAAAACTCCACGGGATAAAACCTCCCATGTTCAGCCCACTTAAAAAAGCACTGGTTATAAAAGTAAGTCTTCAAATTAATTTGCCTTTTTTTATAACCCATAATGACCAGCATGTTTCCTTCTATTTAATTACTGGGACACTTTTTTGCTTTAGAGTTAGACACTGTCAAAAATTTGTTCTGCTTTCTCAAATTGGGGCGTTTTTAATGTAATGCAAGTATATATTATTTATGTTTACTTTTTTAACTAACATTTTGTTAATTTAAACATAATGAAGGAAACTATGTTGGAAATGACTAGCAGACAGAACTATTAATCTCAGAGCTTTGAAATGCCAAAATCACATTAATGGAAGAGGAACCCAAAAAAGTAGGATTTGCCCATACGATGTGAAAAAACCAAGGTTTTTCATATATAGAATTATTTTGCAGCTTCAGCAAAGTGAGGCATTCCCAGACACAGGCTCCAACAGCACCCTGTGGCAATTGCTGTCTTAACATTCATCATACCACACCTAGTAAGTCCAGTTTGACTTTTTTCTTCTCTCTCTACTCAAGCACTTAGCTAGAGCATTTAATCCAGAGGTGTCCAATCTTCTGGCATCTCTGGGCCACACTGGAAGAAGAAGAGTTGTCTTGGGCTACACGTTAAATACACAAACACTAATGAAAACTGATGAACATAAAAAACGTTTTAAGTTGATTTACGATTTGGTGTTGGGCCGCATTCATAGCCATCCTGGGCCACGTGTGGCCTGCGGGCTGCAGGTTGGACTGTCCATCATTGTTATGCATGTCCTCAAATAAGAAAGGAAGAACCAGTTTCAACAGCAACATCTACGGACTGGAAAATCCTTTAAATTCCATTAATGATAATAAATGAAATTTTCGTAGGACAGTGACTACTTTTCCTGGTAATATAATGTTAGAGTGCTTATCTATTCTAAAGTTTCTTCTTGGCTTGTTAGTGAAGGCTATATTTCTGCAACCTGCCTATAGCCTTAGAAATTTCAGATGAACCAAAGGATCCTGTGTAAATGTGTGAAGGGAAATAATAGAATTTCAAAGTGATTTCAACACCTTTCTTTACATTTAGGATATTTAATTATTGTTTTACCTTTGTGGTTTTTAACATTCTTCAAAAATATTCTGAAAAACCTGGTTTTCTCTTTTTTTTCATATTCTAATAGATGGAAAAGTTGCTTGCTTTTTCATGAATTGAAAATAAATTAGTACTTTTAAATATCTGATATTGAGATCTTTGAGAAATTTGTACAAGGGTACTATATTTGGAAGAAGGCCACCTGGCAAAATTTTTAGCTTAAGGGATCAATAGTCAAGTCACATATTTGTTATGTACAGCACTGAACCCAACACTCACCTTTACTTGGATATGTTATTACAACTGTTAGTTGAAATGTCTTTTGTGCCCCTATTTAACACCGTTAACTAGGCAGTCCTTGATAAGGGTTAGCATATGACCAGGCGCCCTTGTGAAGGCTTTTGACAACTTTTAACATTTTCCTCAGGAACTATATTCTTCAAGCCTGTGTATTCTAGTATATAATCCTAGAGGTGCTCTTCCAGGATGTTCAACAACAATGACCATAAAACAGGATGGACCCTGCCACCAAGGTCTCATAGGTAAAACATGAGATCAGATACACACACGTGATTCATTCAGGGCAAAACCACTTAGCTACATAAAAAAGAAACATAGTAGTTAACATTTATTGCAAATTTACAATAAACTATGTTAAGTGCCATGGTCTACACTCTGATTGCCTACACAATATCCATTCCCTCTTTTTTCTTTATATAAACTCCTATTTGACTTGGGAAAATAGTGCCTCTAACCATAAAAATTCAATTCCCTAGGTTCTTTTACTGCTATGGGGAACGACATGATCTAGACCTGGCAAACAGAATGTAAATAGAAGTCTATGTGGAAGTGTTTGTAAGAAACCTATTGTGCTATGATAGATAATGACAGACTTAGCTGGCACATGGTTTTTGTTTTATTGTTCTCTCTCTTCTTTCTGCTTTAAATGCAGATGCAATGTCCAGAGACATGGCAGCTGTTTTGTTACCATGAAACCATAGGCTAAGATCAGCCAAGTAGGAAAATGCAAGGAGCCTTGTTTGTTTGCACGCCAAGCTGCCTAATCCAGGTTTTGTGGGAAAAGTAAAGCCCATACTTGTTTAAACCATTTTGTTGACACATAACCATACACAACTGTGGGGATATGTATGCACTTTTGAAGTTCTCAAAACAGCCTTTTGAGATAGGTATTATTATTTTTATTGTACAGATGACACTGAGGCACACAGAATTGAATTGTTACGGCAGCAAGTATAGGAGCCAGGATTCGAAGTCAGGCAGTGTGACCTAGAGCCCATGGGCTTAGTTCACTGCATGTCTGTGGTATATTGTAGTCCCAGGAGATTAATTCCATTTGGGGGTCACAGGGAGGGATGATCTTGCAAAGCTTTGTTTAGGAAATGGACTTAGAGTTGAATCTTGAAGCATGGGTCGAGTTTTGACATACGGATATTGAAAAGGTTAGGATGCGGGCATTCGAGGTGGAGAAAAGGCATTGCCTGAGTGTGGAGAACAGTGGATTGCTGGCTTTAGCAAAGGGCCCATAAAATGGCAAAATGGGATTCAGTTTTAAAAGGTAGGTTGGAGTTACATCATAAGAGTTTCTAAGTACAAGGACAAAAAGCTTTGAACTATGTTTAAATAAATATTGAGACCTGACTTCTGGAAAACTACTGAATTCTAATCAGCATTGTTCAGAGGGAGCGTTTCTACAGAAATATTTATAAGCATTTCTCAAATGATAGAGACATTTAGAAGTATGTTTCATATGTTTTATTATCCTTACTTGATATATTTTTCTTTCCTAGAAATAAGGTGCCTGTTGTAGAGGTGCAGGACATGAATACTAGAGAAAATCCTTTTGCTTTAAACGCAGGCGCCACCTTGTGGATAAAAAAAATTCTGAGAGTAATAGCTTTGAAATAAAAACTACATTGATGGAGTTTCTCACAGCTAGATCTTATGGTTCAGATTCCATCTACAAAAGTCTCTTGAAGAGTTTTGTGCCAAGCACGTATTGTGTCTTGAGTGTATGATCATTTGAAAGCTATTTATGTTGTTGTATTTAGTTTACTTGATGGTTTACAAACTCAAAATTGTGATAATTTGCCATTTTGCTATACTATACAGAAAAAAAAAACCCAAATAAACAAAATATAAAATAGAGGGAAACTGTGCTCATTTTTCCTTGTAAATAGCGTTAGACCACCTGTAATCTTCCATTGAAGAATGCTCATGAAAGTGCTTGTGTTCCTGTGTGCACAGCTGTGTGTTTAGTAAACACCTTAGTTGTCTAGCTTTAATGTGTTAACTTCTTCAGGCTATCCTATCCACAAACCCACAAGTAAGTAATTTGAAAGTAATTTAAATTTCCTGAAACAAGACATGAGGAAGATAACTTTGAAGACACGAGATAAGTCATTTTTGGGGGACGCTGACTCCCCTGTTCACAAGGCAGGAAAAAGGGTCCCATTGAGACTTGCCATGAGGACTGAAGACAGTCCCGACCAGCAGCTAATCCCAGCAGCAACATAAAAGTGGGAGGGAAAATAAAGGGAAGAAAAAGCACAGTAAGGTGGATTTGAGAGGGTAGATGCTCGCTGATGTGGGAAGGAGAGCTGAGGAAGGAAAGGCATGGATGCCATGGGGTCTGTGTGCCTAGGACATCAGTCCTAGCCCTGCCCTCCCAGAGCCGGCCAGGGGAGGTCTGGGCACTGATGGGGATGGCCCCTCTCATCATGCCTTGTGCCGAATGTCACTGGAGGCCCCACGCTCCTCTTCCGTTTGTTTCTGGTCCTGTGTCCTGCCTGAGGATATTGCTGGAACTGGGAGCCCCAGCATTCCAGTTTGAAGGGCCTTCAGTAGAGGTCGCACAATTTCAACTATTCACTAACCAACCCTGCTTGTGTTGGTGGCCAGAGGACAGATTTACACTAAGTATTCAAGAGTGCCTCTTTCCAGCGGGGCAGTTGGACCCCTTCGTGACTGAATTCTGATGTAATAACCCTCATTGATACTTTTAGAGACCACCACCTTCTATTGCAATTGTTGCTTTTACTTCTATCGCTTTGTCACGCCAGCCAGTGTCACCCTGACCACAATCACTGGCCAAATCTCATCCCAGTTGATTAGAATGAGTATAGAGTCTCATATTTGGGGTTGGAGTTAGCTGTGGGCCTTTCCATAGTTCACGTGACCTAGCTTGCCACAAGATGCAGGCGAGGTTCCATCATGAGAGTGTCACCTCCCCAGCTAGCACTGTCCAGCTCTGCTTTTTCAAGTTCAGGCCCCTGTATTCTGCCACCTGGGTGTCAGCTGTGGGTGGATGGCAGAGAGAGAATATTCCACACAGATGGCCCTGTGAACAAGAGGCACTGATGCTCCCCCTAGGATTGCATCAAAACCTTTGTCCAACCTGAAGAAGCCCCAGCTCTACCTCCACTCAAGGGGTGAGTGTCACTGAGCAGAAGCAATGCCCAACCCAGTTAGGTGTCTGTAATGTTTTCCACCTTCCCCACTACATCCTGGACCACTTGGCTTTTTGCATCTTGTATCTCTTGATGTCTGTTATTCAGACATGCTTTGTCCACTCTTGGTGCCTCCTTCTGACCTAAGCTCCTCCAGTTTGATGAGTGAGTGGATGTGTCACGACACTAAACATCAGCTCCCACTCCACCACTCTGTGCTCTGAAGACTCTGGGGACACCCTCCCTTCCTGTAGGTGCTCCTTGAGTGACCTTTCCTCCCATCTGTCCTGAGTTGAGTGCCAGACTAAATGTTGATGGGTATTTGTGACTGAAAGGCCTCAGTGTAACCAGCATAGGTTTTGCAGGATTTAAACTTAGCTTCCTTAGTTGTCCTCCATAAATGGCACGTTCGCCATCCCTTCCTTCTATAGGAGGCTCTTCTTCCGGCAATTCTAGGCAGGTGATGGACAAATTCACCATACTGTAAATTGTGAGGACAGTGATGCTTTGGATTCCTGCCCAAACACAAATTGTCTGGAAAAATACATGAGAACAGCGAGTCACCAAAGATCAACAAAACTGAATTGAACAGACTCACAGCAGCGTCCAACCTTTTGGCACCTCTGGGCCGCACTGGAAGAAGAAGAGTTGTCCTGGACCACACATTAAGTACGTTGTGACACATAATCACAAAAAAATCTCATAATGTTTTAAGTAAATTTACGATTTTGTGTTGGGCTACCCTCACAGCCATCCTGGGCTGCATGTGACCCACAGGCCGCAGGTTAGACACCCCTGTGTGCAAGTGAGGCTTGCAAAAACTAGCTGTTTCCATAAGTGAGACCCAGCTTTCCTGGTAGGGTTTTGTTTTGTTTTTTTGTTTCATTTTGTTTTGTTTTGTTTTCAAAGAGTGCCCTTTAAAAGCACTTAGGGATTTTCTGGGCTAAAGCATCTTTTAGAAAAACTTATGTTAGAATGAGAGAAAAAACAAACTACAGAACAGTGAAACAAGAGACGAAGACAAAATCAGCCCTGGCATGGGTCTTTCATGTGAGGGTTTCTCGCAGCGAGCCTGCTGGACGTGTTGCACATGCCGTGCAGTGTTCATCTTGTCTCCCTGTGATATCTGCCTTTGTGCTGGGCGTTACCAAGCCTCCGAGGTTATCGTGAACGCCAGTTGTGTGAAATAAGCGCAGCTGACAGGATTTAAAGGCTGAGACTAACCTTTCTAATCCATCTATTCCCCATTCCGTGCCTTAGGCCATGCCTCGTCTGCGCGAAGGAACGCTACATTCTTGCTCCTGTGACGGGAGCCGCAGTCATTGCCTGACTGCCAGTCAAAGCCCCTCTCCTTGAGGAGTTGGGCAAATTCAGGTTTCTCCTCTGACTGGATGCGAAAGCAGCTCTAAAGACTTCCCAGATTAATAAGATGAGTGCTGGTATTTTTATCACATATGCTTAATTTTTTCCCTTCTTTAAGTAGTTCAAAAATATAATTTACAGTCCTCTTTCCTCTTCTGTTAGATTAATTAATTAACAGGAGAGGATAATTAAAATTAGATTAAACATTAATTCTGAATTTCAAAATATACTTAAGAGATAAATTAATTTATCTATAATTTATTATAACATAAATTCACCAATATTAAGTGAAAGCTATATGTTGAGCACTGTTTTAAACACTGGGGATACAAAAATAGATCAAGTCCCTGCTTTTCTGGATTTTATATCCTTTGAGCGGAGAAATAGAAAATAATCAAATAGACGAATAAATGTGTATTCTGTCGAGAGGTAGTAATAGTGCTATGAAGAAGAATAAAGCAAAGGAAGGATGTAGGGAGTGGGGGGTGGGTACTGTTTTACATCGGATGGTAAGGGAGGGCCTTTCAGGTAAGATGGTGTTTGCGCAGAGGTCTGGACGACACAAGGGAGGGAGCCACACCGACATCCTGCGGAAGAGGAATCCGCGCAGAGCAAACGGCTAGTTGTAGACTGTAGGGTCTTCTTTGTGTTTCAGTGAAGAATTTGGATTTTTTTTTTAATGAAATAAAAAGTTGTTGGGGAGTTTTGCAAAAAGGAGTGATGTAATTTTATTTATGTTTTTAAAGAACCAGTTTAATTAATATTATTAAATACAGCATGAGGGGTAAAGGAGAAGACAGTGCAATAGTTGGGAGGCTTTTATGTTACATCTAGGAAGAAGTGGATTGGACTAGAGTTATATTAATGGAAATCGTCCTGAGCGGTGATTGGATTCGGGAATAGTTTTGAAGATAGAGTCCCCAGGAATGGATGAGGGGTCTGATGTGAGATATGTGGCAACCGAGAGGAGTCAAGAATGACTCCAGGTTTTAGCCTAAGTAACTGAGAGTTGCTGCTTGCTGAGATGGTAGGATTGGGACAGGAGCAGGTTTGAAGGTTGGTGGAGAGGTTCAGAGTTCAGAATGGGCACGTTCAGGGTGAGCTGACTGGTAGACATTCAAGTGGTGATACGGCATAGGCAGTTGGATATAATAATCTGAAGTTCAAGGGTGAGGTTGGGGCTGGAGAAACAAATGAGTATAATTGGCATATAGATAGTTTTATTTATTTCTATTTTTTATTTTTATTTATTGATTTATTTTTTTCTTAGAGAAACATCGATTTGCTGTTCCAGTTATCTGTGCATTCATTCGTTGCTTCTTGTATGTGCCCTGACTGGAGGCGGAACCCACAACCTTGGCCCACTGGGATGACACTCTAACCAACTGAGCCACCTGGCCAGGGCCCGGTGTATAGATACCTGTAAAGCTGTGGGGTTACAGGAATCACCCCCAGAGTGAATGGAGAGAGGAAAGAAGAGCCCTGGGAGCTGAGTTCTGGGCATCTTCCAGGCTTACAGGGTGGGAAGGAGATGGAGAGGGAGCCGTTAGTGAAGCACAAGAAACCAAGAGAGGGAGTGCTGTCAGAAGCAAGGGAAGACATCATTTCAGAAGGAGAGCAATCCAGTTTGCTAGCTGCTGCTGGCTTGAGTGAGACTAATTATTGAGAAACAGCTATTGGATTTGACCAGTAGACTGGGAGGTCACTGGTGACCTTGGACCAAGAGCATTTTTAGAGGAACAATGTGAACAAAACTCAACAGGGGTGGGTTCAAGAGCGAACATAGCAGACAAATAGTGGCATTTTGTTCAGACAGCGTTCCTGAGGAACTTTATTATGGAGAGCATGGGAGGAACTGTGGAATCAAGGGAGGGGATTTTTATTTAAGACAAAAACTGTGATGCACATTTGTATGCTAATGGAGAATTACCATCCAGTAGAAAGAACAGATAATGCTTTAGGAACAGTTACCGGTAGTAGGGGTTGGGACGAGGTGCACAAGTGGAGTGCTGAGGAAAGCAAAACGTGCTGGTAGAGAGAGGGGTAGGCGGCTGGTAGATTTGGTGGTGAGATCCTTTGGAAGAGCACGAGGTTAGTGCGCAGAGGAGAGGATGGGGAAGAGAGGTGCCCGTGAGAGTAGTTACAAGGGGAGTGAACTGACCGCATCACTGTTTCACACACTACCCTGGGCATCAGAGCCACCAGGGAGCTTGTTAAAACACCGGTTGCTGGGCCTTCCCCTGCAAGTTTCTGATGCAGCGAAGCCTGGGGAGGGGTCCAAGAATTTGCAGTTTTCACAAGGTCCCAGGGCTGCCGCCACCGCTGGTCTAGAGACCCCGCTTTGGGAACCCTGGGCTTGGGCAATGGGGAATGAGTAGCGCTGTCTGGAGCAGCACCGAGGCTTCCTTGTGCCTGTCAGTCATTGGCGTAAAGCAAATTTAGTCAACATGGTTGGGGGGTTTTTCTCCAGCCCCGTTCAGTAGTTCAAGGGCTTGGCAACAGGGGGCACAAAGTTGGACTTAACCAGAAAAAAATGAAGAGCTGATATCACCAGCATATTTGGGAAGTTTTACTTCTCTGTGATGTATTTGTATGTTGAAGATGCTCTCTCTTCATCTTTCATTTGAAATAGAAAGGATTTAGAGAATCTGAGATTGAGAAAGAGAAAAATGAAAGCTTGTGGTTGAAATTTACTATTGTTGGATTTACAAGTCAAATAAAATAATATCCACCTCTGGTCTCATACTGCAAGGAGAAACATCAGCCCCTCTCCCTGAAATACCTGTTAACCATACTGTTACAAAATTCTGGAATATACTTGGTATAATTAAATTTTGTTTTTTTTTTTAATGTTATGAGATTACATCCATCACAAGTGAATTTCAAGACTATTATATTGTTTTTTGCAAGTGTTTACATTGTCCTACAAAAATAAGGTGTTCCATGCACAGTCTTGCATACAGGAGATGAGTGTTGGAAATGAGAACTCAGCTGTTCTAGTGAGGGCCACAGCTCATGGATCAGAAAGGGAAAGATAACTGATTTCCTTATTATTATGGAAGTCGGCTCTTTTTCCGTGATTCAGAATATAGCATGTTAAGCGACAATTTAAATATAGCAATATATTTTCATCTTAAGTACTGATGTTTAAGTAACTGGTAGTTTTTTGTTTTTTGTTTTTATTATTAAAAACAGATTTTGTTGGAACCAGGCGTGATCCAGGATGTGTTAGCAGCTGGCAGTCACCTGCAGCTGTTGGAGCTTCTCAATTTATGTTCCCACTATCTCATCCAGGTATGTGAGCTTGCATGCTGCTAATATGCCCTTCACATTACTGCCCTCTGCAGTTACAAGCTGTGTGCCCCAGCAGCCGGAGGCCAGCGGGTGACAGGGAAAGTGGAAGGTGGGGGCATGGGGCCTGTGCTGGTAGAGTTTCTCCAGGACACAAGTTGAGAGACTCCCCGGAGCCAGCTGCAGCTCTCGTGTCCTATCTCATGTCCCCTACCCTCCCTGCCCACCCCAGGTCCCCACCACCCTTGGGCAATAGAGTAACTCAACAACCAAACGCAGTGTTTACTGATGGAGCAGAGAGATGACACCAGGATGGATCTTGATTTGAAGCAGAGTTGCCTGGTTCCCACAGTGAAATAACCACAGATGCCTGGAAAATCGGGTAGTCATTTAAGGTTTCAGTAGCAGAAGCTAATATATGTAACATCCTATATAATTAATTACCACATGTACTTCTCAGGCAATAAAGGCTGGAAAAATGATGAGTGACGTGTGGATTCCTCCCCTGACTGGCCGGGGTGATCCCGGAGGCTCTGTCAGGGGGAGGGCGAAGATACCTACTGTGAGTTCACAGGCGTTTCATGTTCAGTCCTCAGTGACTCTGCACATTTTTATAGGCGAAAAATCAGATTTAAAACGTACCCAGCTTGCCCAAGGTGACATGGGAGGCCTTCCTGATTCCATTTTTTCTTCCTGGATGAAAAGCCTTTGGCTCTGTAGAAAGATAGGGGACTTCTTAGCAGAGAGAATGGCCATGAAGCTTGTTATATTACAGAGGGTTAAGTGCTAACTCCCCATATTGGGATCCTCCCATTTCCTCCACTTGTTTGAATTTCACTTGCATTTATTACAGCGGTCTAACAACAGTGAAAACAAATTTAAAAAAACGATAAATCCACATAATTCAGTTCTACTGTTGTCGTGCATATGACGAGATAAGTGAACAGGAAAATTCTATTTGTTTCCTGCTCAATTATTTTATTTCCTTGCTGATCTTTTTCTCTAATTCTAAATATGGTATTTATGGTTGACTTCTGTCACTCACTAGGTAGTTTCCAAAGCTCTTTCTGCTATACCGTCTTATTTCATCTTCCCGGTAATGACAGAACGCAGGAGCCAGCGCTTCCCAGGGTGATGGTATGAGCAATGTCAGCCATGTTCCACTGAAGAGCAATTCAAACACAGTGTAGGGAAGCGTTATCATCTCAGCACATTTAATCTAATAGTAAATGTTTAACTCTCTTTACCTTATTTCCCCCTCGATATTGTCAGATGATATGGGAGAGCTGTTCTGAATCCCTTTCTGCAAGTAGCAAATGGGAATAACATAGAAAGGTTACATAACTTCAAAGGTGTGTGTTTGACTTGTGAAATTGAAATTACATTTATTCGACATTTATACATCAAATATTGCAACTCAAGCTTCCAGCATCACCTGATTCACTTTTTCGATGACAGGTATAATCAATGGTATGTGTTGACAAAAGTTTCATCATAGTGCTATTTACCGGAGTGCATATTAAAATAGTGTATATATACAGACTGTGTGTGTACATGTATGTCCTTCTCTGTAATTGAGAATTCCAGATGAACATTCATTGTATTCATGAACTTCTAAGTTTATGAATATTTCCCCCTATCCCATCAGATGAATTTGTTGAAATATCAAGCAACTGTGTACTTAGGAATTTAATTCTTACAGTTTATTATTTTGCTGAGAAAAATACGTAGCTTGCATACAGATATATTTTGTGGACTCTTCATTTATTATTAGCCTGCTTGAGCAGTAGTTGAATTTTCACTTTCTTTTCTCCAGTATGTTTCATTTCATTCTCTTGTGTAACTTTACTTTTCCATTTCACCTACGATTGTTGCAAGATGTCCAGTGTGTGGAAAGCAACTTGGACTGTAAGAGCATCAAAACCATGTTTATGTAGAAACTTTCCTTATGCTAGTCTTTTAAAAATATATATCCTGCCCCTCTTTGGGGATTATAAAACTAATAGACTGAGTCAGTCTGCTTTTATATTTTGACACAGTCTTATAACAATACCTATTTACATTTTTTGTATTATTGCTCAAGTGATTTTTTTATTTCATATAGGACTATTTTATTGAGTTTATAAAATATTTCTTGTTAAAATGAATAATCTTTAGTGCTTGAAATGTATTTAGAAATTATGTCTATCAATCATGGCTAATTCTCCATCCTTGTTTAGTACTTTGTCCAGCTAAGAGTTTGTGAAGTCATTCTCCTCGCTAAATTGTCTGGTATTGTTTCGTTATTTTCAAATTACCATTACTTTCCTTTGGTTTTTCTTCCAGAGGTATGAAGGGTAGACCACTGCTCCTGATACCTTCTGTTGTCCCCCAGGGCTCCTTAAAAAACAAGTCCAAGGGGAATCCCTTGGTCAATACTCAAGAACCACCCCCCATCCCTAAGCCTCCCCGAGCCTCCCAACCATCAGCTATTGTCTTGGCCTGAAGCTCTTCTCTACTTGCATAAATGCTGCTCCCCCAGCAAAGAGAGGGGACACCTTGAGGCCACTCTGGGGCCTCCTTTTTCTTGTTCGTCATATGGAAAGCTGCTGAGAGCAGGGACCCTGAACTATAGAAGCAGACCCCCTCTGTGTCATTTGGGACAGCCATTAAGTTAGCCTCCCAGGCTGGTAAGGCCTTCAACTTATTCATTTGTAGTCCCTAGGTCCTCTTGAAGAGCCTATCATTGAGAACACGCAGGTTCTCAGTACATGTTTGTGCAATAAACAGGGAGACTGGCAGTGAAAATGATGCTGATTAATGGGGGTGGGGTGGGCGTGGGCAGGGACTGCTATTGCCCATCATACCAAGGTAAGGGATTTGCAAACAATTCCTTAAGTTTGTGTCCTTTCTGACCCACTTTGCAGTGAAGTTTCATAGGACTCTCCTATACAAACTGTCCTTTTAGTATATTATTAATAAGCATGGCTTACCAGTTTTATTTGCTGAGATCCAGTCCCAAATAAAATGTGAATGCTCCGTTCCCTTTCCCTCCTTCTGCTCCTCTTCCTTGTCCGTTTTGCTCTTCTTAAAATTTTATCAGAAAGATGCACCAATTCATTGAAGAGCAATTAGTGTCTTTAAAGTGGGTCCAGTGACATGTATGAATTACCTTGCTTTTCAGGTATGTGTTTTTATACATGCTATTCCCTGTTTTAAATCTTATAAAGAAATCTCTGCAGACTCCCTCAGGAATGATGGGCTGCAGACGTAGTGGCTTTGGTGTATCCACTTGTTTACTGAATCCCTCAGATAAACATTACAAACTTTTTGAATCCAGATCATTTCCTGAACTCTGATTTGTCCTAACCTTTTTAAAACATAATATTAACTGTTACATATCTCCACATAAATATCACACAGGCAATTCAAAATTAACATGAGAAAACCTACCCTTTCTCTATTGATGCCTCATCGATCTACCAGTTGTCTAAACATTTGGACATAGTGTTAGGCTCCTTCATCATCACCATATCCAGTCAGGTATCAAGTTGGGTTGATTTCTTTTCCATTTTTTTAAATCCTAACCCGAGGATATTTATTTCCATCTTGAAGAGAGAAAGGAAGAGGGGAGCGGGGAGCAGGGGGAGAGAGAGAAAGAGAGACATTTATATGAGAGAGAAACATTGATTGATCGCCTTCTCGGATGCACCCAACCAGGGATGGAACCCACAACCTGGGTACGTGTACTGACCAGGAATCGAACCGACAACATTTTGGTGTACAGGACGAGGCTCCAACAAACTGAGCCCACAAGCCAGGGCAAGTTGGTTTGATTCTACCTCCTAAATATCTGTCAGACCTCATCCTTTTCTCTATCGCTAATGTTCTTCTCTTTCCTTAGATTCTCACCAGTGCTGGTTATAGGTTATGATGAGTTCATAATCTCCTCCTAAGGGGCCTACTTGTTTCTAGCCTCTAGTGCCAAACCATATTCCCCAGAGCCATCATTATCTTTCCCAGGGAAGGCAACCAGCATTTATGGAGAGCCTATTTGTACTGGGAGTTTGACATGAGGATCCCCATTTTTCCTCTGCTAAGTAATCCCTCAAGGCAGGTGATTTTTTTTTTTTTTTACAGATGGAAAAATTAAAATTCAGAACTAGGATGTTGATAGGATGTTGATCTAGTCTGGAAACCCCTGCTAGCTCCCCTGATCACCATTCAGATTCATCATTTTACCTACAACACTGTTTATTCTCATCTCCAAGGCCAGGACTGCTTCTCTCCAGCACTAGTGCCCTTCCTAACCTGCTGTGTTCTGGACCCTAAGGCCCTCCTTTCACATTGATACTTCCTGTTAGGGGAGACGACTAGGTAGCGAAGATCCTCAGTGGCAGGCAGAGCATTTCAGTCATCTCCTTTAGATTGTACCAAGGGGCAGGAATGGGGGGAGCCTCACACACACACACACACACACACACACAGACACACACACACACACACCCTCTCCTCTGCCAACACACACTGTGCTAAGATCAGGGGTACTAACCACTGAACTTGGTGTTGTAACCCCTGAAATGAATGCATTAGGTGACACGTGATATGCTGAAAATGTCTTTTTTTGTAATTAGCTTTTTAAAAAAAGTGTGTACATTTTGTACCACCTCCCCAAATAGCAAATAGTATATTCTGTTGTTTGATTATAAAGTGTTCTATTTGTTCATGAAATACCATTCTTTATTATGTTATACAATTTAAATATATTGATAAGAAAGGACTCATCAAGGAGACTTTCCAAATAAGACCACCAATGTGGTGAATAAACTCCTTTTGATAGGAATATACTTTTAGTATCTATTCCTAGGCAGCAGGTGGCAGTGTGAATCCACCAGAATTCAGTAGTTAATTTAAAGCAAAAATCGGGGGGAAAAATGAAAAGAAAAATTATTTATTTTGCTACATATTAGTCTTCTGACCTAATCAGTAAAAAAGTCATTATTCACACCACACTGGGCAATATGCATTGTAATTTTTAACAAATAATAGGAAACTGTTAATGTGTTCACAGGAAATACAGTTTTGTCTTGGGCGGCTGTGGTCATTTATCACTGCACTTTGTGAAATCACTCATTTGTTCTAATTTGAATGTAAATGACTCTAAGGTTTTACAAATAAGGTGACAGACTCACATAAATGTAATTGCAGGGTTCATCTCCCTCTTTTTATATATCACTCATTAGGTTATGAATTAAATACATCGTATTAAACCAGGGGCATGTCCAATGATGATATTGTAATGGCAAATTACTCTATGCTATTAGAGGTGTATTTTTTATTCATGGACATTAATTTGTCATTAAGCGGCATTAGTTTAGCACTTTCATGTGAAAGACGTGACCTGAAAGAGGAGACATGCTGCTGGGATGTGAGAGGAGAGGGACCCAAGTGCTCTAGGTGGAGCCTTTTATCACCATAAGGGAAACCGAGAAGGATTTGTTTTGTGTTTTTGGTCATTCATTTTGTTCTCTGCTTTCACAACCATAAAAGAACATTCCCCCAGACTGAAGGCGTTGTTCTGTTTACAGCGTGCATGCTTGGATCATCAAGTAAAGCAAATCCAAAATTCTTACTATTCATCATCCACAAGCCAAGAACGCAAAGGGAGCAGGAGGGAGGAAGCGCTTCCTGCCCTAAACCTCCCTCCTCTGTGACTGATGCTTATTAGTCATCCCTTGTCTTCATTTAGCTTTACACTGAATGGGCCACCGTGATAATTAGTCATGTTTCTCTCTTCAGTGAAGGTACAAAGGTTTTAAGAATGTTATTCTCTCATGTGCTCAATAGGGAGAATTTTGGATATTTTGGAGTTTTTCTTGCGTAAAGAGATTTTAGTGATCTTTTACTAAGAAAATATTTTTCCGCTTTGAACTTTGAGAAGCACTGGATCCTTGAAATAACTTCACAGGAGCTCAAAGGAGCTGAGTGCTGCTTTTGCATCAGTTTCCTCATGGGTTTCATGTGGTTGGAAAATGTCTTATGAACCCAGTTATATTGCTGGGTTCTTGAAGGCAGGATCATGCCTTACACCTCTTAATGTCTTCCTCTCTCCCTCCCTTCCTTCACATTGTTTGAGCTCAGTATGTGTTGGTATCTGCCACAACCAGATACCACAGGCAGGGTGATTTAAACACCTGATATTTATTTATTAAACACTTAATGCATGGCCTTGCCAAATAGACCCATGAAAAGAGTGGCCGTGATGTTGTCCGTGCCAGCATGGTTGGTTTCTGGTGAGAGCTCTCGTCCTGGCTTGCGGATGACCTCCTTCTCTCTATGTCTTCATGTGGCAGAGAACAGCCAGCTCTCTGGTACATCTTATCGCATCCTGAGGGCCCCACCCTCATGACTTCATCCAAGTCTAATTATCAACCAAAGATCACATCTCCAAATACTGTCATATTGTGGGTTAGGATGTCAGTGTATAAATTTTGGGGGGCAAAGTGCAGTCCATAGCAGTAGAGAATTAATGGTACGTCCATTCAGCAATTTTTCCTACTTTTTAAATATTGAAATTTTATATTATGAGAGGAAAAATTTACAGGGTGGGGGAAAAAGAAGGTTTATAGTCATTTATGTGGAAATAATACAATAATAAATAATAATACAAGAACAAACTGTTTTACATACTTACGATTGTAAACTTTTGCTCACCCCCATGTTAATGTCAGTCTTCCATTAGCTTTACCCATTGAATTTATTCTTTTATGATCAATTCAACAAATATTAATTGACTGTTATTTATGTGACAGGCAAAGCGCTAACTTTTCAGAACACAAAGATGGACAACACATTTCCTGCCCTTGAGCATTTCTAATTTTAGGGCAAAGGGAGAAAAATATGTAGGCAGATAATTTTAGTAAACTGTACTTATGATTATGATAAAGGGATAGAATGTGATATAGGAGGACCAAACTCATTTTGAGTGTGTATACATTTGGGGAAGTCCAACTCAGGAAAGATTTCCTGGGGTATATATCTGAGCTGAACTTTGAATCTCATATTGGTCACTGAATCAGAGCATATATACATCAGGAGGCTACTACCCCAGCTCTGAAGGTATTCTCACATTCCTAGTGCCATACTGAGCAGTGAGATGGCCATTCTGCCATTATATCAGGCCACCTGCTTCAGGATAACGGAGAACATGGCAATACCAGTGAATTTCACAGACAGGGAACTCCTTTGTAGGTAACTATCTGCTTTTCTCTTGCTGCTTTTAAGATTTTTCTCTTTATCTCTAACCTTTGGCATTTTAATTATGATGTGGCTTGGTGTGATCCTTTTTGTGTCTGTCTTGTTTGGGATTCTCTGTGCTTCCTGGACTTGTATGTCTATTTCTTTCACCTAATTAGGGAAGTTTTCTTTCATTAATTTTTCAAGTAAGTTTTCAGTGTCTTGCTCTTTCTCTTCTTCTTCTACCACCCCTATGATTTGAATGTTGGTACATTTTAAGTTGTCCCAGAGGCTCCTTAGCCTATCCTTGACTTTTGGATTCTTTTTTCCTCTTGCTGTTCTGATTGGTTGTTTTTTGCTTCCTTATGTTCCAAATCATTGATTGATTCCTGACTTCATCCACTCCACTGTTGGTTCCCTGTAAATTTTTTAAAATTTCACTTAGTGTAACCATCATTTCTACCTGGGTCTTTGTTATGCTGTTGAAGTATCCAATGAGTTTCTTGAACATCCAAATAACTAGTGTTTTGAACTCTGCATCTGATAGATTGCTTATCTCCGTTTTCTTTAGTTCTTTTTCTGCAGTTTTTTTCCTGCTTTTTCATTTGGGCCATATTTCTTTGTCCCCTCATTTTAGCAGCCTCCCTGTGTTTGTTTCTATGTATTAGGTAGAACTGCTTTGGCTCCCTGTATTAGTAGCATTATTAGTAGGTCTGTTGTAGAAGAGCACACTGGTAAGTTGGAATAGAGCAGAGCCTTAGGTAACCACTGGAGTGGGGAAACTCATGTGAACCAAGTTGATGGAGTGCCCAATATGGTGTCACCTCTGTGTGGGGGAGGGCTCAGAAAGGGGACAATGTTGCTACCTGGCCTCTGGAGTTTTGTCCAGGAGCAAGCTGTTCCCTGGCACTAGTCCTGATGCCAGACAGTTCAGTTTCTCCCTGTATGCCACTGGTGCCCTTCCAACTGCTGCCCCAGTGCTGGAACGCAGAAGGAGTGACTCTGCATAAGACCTAAGTCTGTTGTGGGTCCTTTAAGAGGAGATGTCTGAGAATCCTGCAGTTTCTTCAGATACCCCAACCCCCACTGGTTTTCACAGCCAGAGATTATACAGACTTATCTTCCTGGCACTGGAACCCAGGGCTGGGTGGCCTGGTGTAGGGCTGGGAACCCTCACTCCCGAGGTATCCCTTCCAATTTTTATCCACCACACATTGGTGTGGGATGGCGCATTCCACATCTCCATGTCTCAGCACATCTCCGCCCCTCCTACTTGTCCGGATGAATGTGACCTCTTTAATTCCTTGGTTGTTGGACTTCTATACAGCTTGATTTTCTGATGATTCTGGGTGATAGTTGTTTTGTGGTGTAGTTGTAATTTTTGCTGTGGCTGTGCAAGGAGGTGAACCATATTTACCTCCACCTCCATCTTGACTGAAAGTCATGCTCGGTCATTTTGAATGCCATGGCCACACAGTACATATGCCCACCCAACGGTGTCTACCGCCTCCACTGGCTAGTACAGTGAAGTCATCCTTGTCCACACGTGTGCGTTCCTATCCACTCCTTGTCTGCCAGGTTACATCAATGTCACGCAAACCGTTCTCATTATATCAACAATGGTTGAATTAAATTTCTTTATCTATTTATCTATGAATACTTAGGTTGTTTCCATACCTTGTCTATTGTAAATAATGCTTCATTGAACATGGGGTTGCATATATCTTTTTGAGCTAATATTTTCATTTTCTTCAGATAAATACCCAAAAGTAGAATTGTTGGATCATATGATAGTTCTCTTTAACTTTTGAAGACACCCCATGCTGTTTGTCATAGTAGTTATAAACAATTCAAATTCCAACCAATAGTGCAGTGTTCATTTTTTTTCATTGAAAGTATTTTTTATGGGGATTGCATTTGGCACTGAGGACCTTGCATATTTTATGGTACTATACTACATTATTATTCTTAACTAATACTACAATGACTTATAGGAGGTTATCTCTTATAAACAATGATTATTATAATTTTAATTTTTAAATTAACACTATTTCCTAAATACATAATGCATAGTGGGTGTTCCAAATGGAATAATTTATCATCAAGATTGAGAAGTTATAACTCATGCTCGTTTTTCTCTAACACAGATTTTTTTTCCACATTAGATAAGACAAATGATTGTCCCAACATATATATTTAATATGCCTCTACTCAAATACACTAACTGTGTGCTCTCCAATAGTTCACTAGAGCTGATACTCATATTTGGAGAAAGTAAAAGTACACAGTTTGGAAACTATATTACAAATTGTTTAATCTTTTGAAACTTTTTGTATATCAGTGAAAATGATCAGAAATGTTTAAAATGTATCAGCCCTACTGAATCATAGCCAAATGCTAATTATTTGTTCTAACCAACAGCGTTTGCTATCTGCATGTGTAATCCAGAGTATCTTTTTAAAAATTTAATCTTTATTGTATTTTTTCCATTACCATTTAATACCCTTATACCCCTTGGCCTCCAGCAATCACCGCACTGTTGTCCATGTCCATGAGTCCTTTTTCCTTTTTGCTCAATCCCTCCACCCCCTAACATGCCCCCCACCCCAGCTGTCATCCTCCTCTCCACTTATGAGTCTGTCCCCATTTTCCTTGTTAGTTCAGTTTGTTCATTAGATTCCACATATGAGTGAAATCATATGGTATTTGTCTTTCTCCGACTGGCTTATTTCATGTATTTCAATGTTCTCCAGGTCCATCCATACTGCCTAAAAGGATAAAATGTTCTTTTTTATGGCTGAGTCGTATTCCATTGTGTAAATGTCCTATATTTGCCAAATATCATTAATATTAATATTTGCCTGTGGAACGTATCATAAAATCTTTTAGTAGTCACTTTATGATCCCGGTTAATTTTTTCATATGCCATTTTGTTGGCTCTTATTCCCTAAGGCCACATGGAGAAATGCCAGTGAGCACCAGCCCACAGTCATGCTGCCCAGGGAGGCCATTTGAGCATTTAAATGTTACCTGGATGCTCTAGGGTACACTATGCTTCTCTTGTTCGTGAGATGTTAAAGAAAGGAAAGATTATCTTGAAGGAATTTTTCTATATTAGCAATTTCTCTTCCAAACTATCTATTGTTAGCTGGGCAGTTTAAACATTATCCTCAGAATATTTTTCTCAAAAATGAAATGTTTGCAATGTTTTATTAATGCTTGCTTTCCAAATCCATAAACAAAGCAAACAAATATCAATCTCACTTAATTCCATTATTAATACTTAGATATTAAGGAGATTATATGACAATCTCTGTTTCATTTGAGATATTTATCCCCCTACCCACCCTTTACCTGAAAATATTTCTATCCACAGTTATCTCTGAAGATAAAAAACCTTTCTGCCCCTTATTTCACCAGGTACCTTCTATATTTCCTGTGGTTTCAAGGTCTCCACTGGCAGCTTTTCTTCAACTTATAAATCAGATCAATTAGATGAGAGAAACTTTTCTTATTCTCTCATTACTGCCACCTTCTTCTGTTCACTACCAAACTGCGATCAGTGTGTGCACTTCCTTCCATTCCATTCATTCTTCAATTCTATTGAACTCAGTTCTCTGCCTTCATTATTCCCTAAAAACCGTTCCAACAAAGGTCACCAAGCCTCTTAAATGTCAAACACAGTGGGCCTTTTATGGTATCTGAATGTAACTACTCTACTGCGTGTTGACACTGGTAGCGCCACTCTTTCCTACACCACTCTTTTCTCAAGACTGTCTGCAGGTTCTCCTCCTACCTCTTTTTCCTTCCTTTACAACATCCCTGCAGGCGTGCTGACTCTGTGTAGGGGCTCTTTCCACCATCGCTCTCTCATCCATACGTGGAGGGTTACTTATCCCAGGGCTCTCCCCTGAGCTCCGGGCCTCTATGAACAGCCAGCATTTCCACATATTCCACATGCACCTCAAGTTTATCTGCACTCTGTCTCATGGACCTGATCCTCCTTATTTTTGTTAAGGAACCATCATCTTTATAGTAACCCAAACCAGTAACGTTGGCATGTTTTTCACTGCTCTCTCATCTCGTGAATCCCACTAAATTTTATCAGTTTAGGCTCTTAAATAGCTCTCAAATATGCCTTCCTCTCTTTCTCTTCATCATCACCGACATCATTCAAGTGTAGGTTATTCTTCCTGCAGTAGCTCAGCTGTGCTTCCTGCATGTTGTCGAATTGTAATCAATTACTTCCTGGACTAAAGAAACTTCCTGCCTAGACAGTGAACCTGCATTCACTCTTGCCACACTCCAGCACCCTCTCAAAATTTTTAATTGATTTTGAAATATTTTTTTCTAAATCCATGGAAAATTCTATTTAATTGATTTTCAAAATAAAGCGATCATGTCATGCTCTTACTTTAAGTCATTCATCTGTCAGTGGTTCACCATAGCTTTAAGGATACGGTTCATTCCGTTTAATTTGGCATACAGGTCCCATCTTTATTATGAAACTTCCTACCTCTTTTGCCTTTTATCGTAATAGTTTACTACCCACATGCTATGCTACAGCGACTGTGACCTTCATGCACTTCGCTGTACCTAGACTTCTTTGTGTGGAAGCCTCCTTCTTCATGGGCTATTCTTCCCTTGCTTTGTCATCTGATGAATTCCTGTTTAACCCTCTAGTATTTTGCTCATCTCCCTTTCCAGAGTTGCCAGACCCATCTACCTCGTTGAAGTTAGACTTCCCTCCTTTTCTTTTATTAAAGGCAGTCTTGTGGGGTGCTGATCACACCATTCTGTTTGTATTGATTTACTTATCTCTCTCCCCCTTATATAAGTTCATGTTCCAGAGTTATGTGACCTTAAGTGTGTCACTTAACCTTTTTGCCTCCATCCCTCATCTGTAAAGTTCAGATATGGTATCCTATATACAATCTAACTCTTAGGGTTATTGGAGGATTCAGTGAGATAGCAAAGTGCACATGCAAAGTATCTTACAGGATGAAATCCTGCATGCAGTAGGTGCCCTGATAGAATGGAATGCTTCATGTGTGAATTCCTCTGTTGTTTCCACAGTTATCTTCCTACCCACTCTCTCGCCCTTGTTTTCCCTCCTGCCTGTAAAGGTCAGCGAATTTACTACTTAGTTTCAGTCAACAACATAATGGATAAGTCTGTTCCTGAAAATTTTAGAAACAATCACCATTCTGTAAAAGCCATTTTTTTCTCTTCGACTTCTCTTTAATTTCCTGTAGAAGTGCATATTTTACTTCAAAAAAGTCACAAATAAATGAACCATCACTTTCTCCCTGCCTCCGAAATGTGAAAACATCCTAATAAAATTATACTTTAATAAATAGGAAAATCAATGCTTTTAAAAGCAACCCATCACACAGTATTGATGCTTTATTGTTTTCCTTGTTCTGCCTGCAAGTAAAACATTTTTCCCCATCCTCATCTACAGATCCCAGGAAATAATTGGAAAAATCTTTCATTTCTAGCTCTAGTGCATAACAGTTGCTTAGAAACACATGTAGTTTGGGTTCCTTCTCCATGTGCCACAAGAACTTCCTGTGATAGGAATTTTTTATAACACAGTTGCATGGTATCCTATGCTCCCTGCTAAGGGAAATAAAGCAGTACATTTATTTAAACAAAGAAAAATAAGTTATTTCTTACTAGGAGTCTCCTGTCACATACATACATCCCACCAGCTGTCTTTCTTTCCTAAACTTTTCTTCCACCACTTTCTCACTCTGCCTACGAATAGCCTTTAGAGCTGACTGCAGACCTTTTCCCTGCTGGACATTGAGGGGCATGTGCTCAGGCCCTGGAAAATGACTGCTTGTCGCTGTGCCATTAATTCAGCTCTAGGTACCCTGACCTCTGCCCCACACGTTCAGTGTAATGTTTACCACTTCAGAGGTCAGGCTGAGGGACTGGGGTCAAGCAGTCAGTTCTGCTACATGAATATATTTCTGCAGGTTAGAGTCATTCCTTTTTTCACTCAAATCTATACTCCATATTAATGGTTCTTAAACTTGACTGTGTGTAGCATCAGCTGCGTGGCTGGTTAAAACAGACTGCGGGGCCCCACCCCCAGAGTTTCTAACTCAGAAAGTCTGGCGAATCTGCATTTAAGGAGCTCCTGCTGATGCCAGCGTTACTGGGCTGGGGACCACAGTTTGAGATCCACCGCTCTCGCCACTGTTGCCACACTGCTTCCCACCAATTACCTGCCTGTTAAATCGTTGATCGTTAAATTTTGAAAGTGTTGTCATATTTAGATAAATTCGAACTGATCTTAGTTTATACTTCTAAAACTGTTATGTATATCCTTCCTAGCCTCAAAAATATAAAAAGCCCAAACAATACAAATTTGGAACAAAAAGTAAACCTTCCGGTCCTCATTTTTATGTATCATAACGATTAAGACAAATAGTCTGTATGGATAACTGAGAGATTATTGAAAGTCTGCAGAATTGGTCTAATTTTCAGCACTCTGACTTTGGGTGCCGGAGCTAAGGAAATATATCATAGTTACCTCTATACTCTACTCTTATTTTTAAAGAATTTTACCTGATTTTGCCCCTCATAGTTCTCATATTCAGTACATTTATTTATAATTTAACAAATTATTTAAATATTAAAACACTTAAAATACTTCAGAATATTCAGATATTTTTAGAGGAGCAGAGAATCTATGTCTTATTGTAAGTAGTAAAAAAAAGTTTGTGGTTATTGAAATTTTATTTTAAAACTCTAGTTGCACAGATAGACAATTTCCAATTAAAGAAAGAAAAGTATACACTAATTTCCCCTGCATCATCCATAATTTAGTGGTAATTACCTGATGTGCTGAAGCAGCTTTAGTAAACTTTGCAATAGCATTTTGCAGCACATGGTGACTGGGCCGGAATTATTAGTTATTGACGACGGCTGTGTCTCTGTGCTTCCTTCCTACTGGATTTTCAGCTTACTACAGACTTTCCCAAGGAACAATATCAAATTATTCATGAGTCTTGGATATTATGCACACAATTGATTATGAAAATGTACTAGTAACCTAATTGTAGAATTCCTCTGTTATACAGCACAAATGTATTTAAATAGGCCTTCAAAGGCCCCAAGAATTAGAGCATGCTGAGTTTTTTTTTCCTGTCTATTTTGAATTGCTGCTAATATTTTGTTTTAGTTTAAGCAAATTGTATCATATGCATATTTATATCAATATATGAGTATACAGTTGCATATAGTTGTCCTGATATGTTTATATACCAATATACCTATATATCTCTAAAAAAAAATCTGGTGTTACTTTATTTTATGATATCACAAGTAATCTGGCCTTTGTTGTCAACAAATTGCCCTTTTTTTTCCTCTAAAAATTGGACTTTGCCCTATCAACTCTAATATATTATGGACAAAACTCACAGATCCCTTTATGGACATGACATACATGATTATCTTTTTCCTACATGATTTATCCCAAGACCGTTAAAAGATTTGGGTTTTGTTTATTTGTTTCAACATGTTTCAAAGGGCCAACCCTTCACCACATAGCCACAGCAAAAGCCCGCGTACCGCTTCCCCTCCTGGAGTGCAATTCTTTCCTGCTGCACCAGGTTGTGTAGTCACGCAATACCTTGATTTATAACTAGGTTGTAATCCAAATAGGAAACAGGTGGAATCACAACTGGGTATAGTGCCTCGGATATTAATGGCTTGGCTCAGCGGTGGAATTTCTAAAGCTGTATACACTTTTTTTTTTTTGCCTTAATTATGCATTCATTAAAAGCTTTTATACCCAACAGAATAAAGTAAATATTTTTTGATCTCCATAGCATGCTCCCAGACTGTAGATTTGCACAGCAGGGTCTTGATCATCTGAATAAATTGTATTTCTCCAAGGAGTTTATCTTTCAAATAAGGTCATAAAGAAATGCAGCCCCTCCATCCTTAGATTTCTCTGTGTGCCTTTCCTGCCGTGTGTAATACAGAGCATGGGAGCTACAGTGCATTACAGTGATGCGTATTGCACTCGGTGATGGTCCATGCACTGTCTCATCTGTTCTCCTTGTTTATCTCTGGTGAAATGTTTAAGTAAAAAAGAATGAAAGATTTTTCATGACAACTATGATTTTTGCTGATATTTGTCCATATTAGACATTCAGTGTCTTTTTCCCTTCATCCAGTCAATGACTAAAATTTATAGAAATGCAAAGCTTTAGTGTAAGCACTGTTGATAGCATTTTAAAAAGGGAATAATAATAACGATAGCTACTGTATTGAGCATCTGCCATGCGAAAGGCACTTTGTATATATTTTGGGGAATCCTCGCCACAGATCACTTTTCTCATTTTTCTAGATGAAAAAATTAGACTCAGAGGCTAACGATTTGCTAAAACCATGCGGGTGGGTCAGCTTCAAATCATGCGCTTTTCCTACAACTCCAAACTAAAGACCCAGCCAGTTTCTTGTCCCCACAACTTATTACCTAGTGAAAGAGACAGGGGACATGTACAATTATAAACCCAAATATATATGCACAACCAATTGCACTTATAACTTTTCTGAGTTATAAAGAGTAAGATGGCAATATACCTGATACTGAATGGTAGCCCGAAAATAGCATATAGCACATGACCTTGAAGAGTTTAGGCCATAACTTCTCCCTCACCGCCCTTTGGACTGCCAGTTACCTCCAGTGTGGCTAACATTCTAGGCATGTGTTTGTATACTTAAATTACTTAAATATTAAAATATTTAATATAGTTATTTACTATTCAACAAATCATTTAAATATAAAAACATTTAAAATACTTCAAAATATTCAACTATTTTTAGAGGAGCAGGAGAATCTGTTTTATTGTAAACTAAGAAATAAAAGCCATAAAAGCTGACTTTTTAAACGTCTGTTATTTTTTTCTTACCTACCCACTCTGTGTCAATCAAAACTGATTAAGTAGCCACTTTGTGAAGACAGAGGAAGATCTAAAGAAATACAGATATGGTCTGTACTTTTATGTTCAGCTGGGGAGAACGGTATGTAACCACTTGCCAGTTGTTAAATAAAAAGGGTTAAATAAATAGGAGTCAGAAGAGGGAGCGATTCTTCCAGCGCAGTGGCCTGGTGTTCTTAGGAAGTGGGATCTGATTTTGGTTCTTCCCCATCAAGAGGAGAACATTTATAATATCCACCTTCCCATTTCTTACCAGTTGTCGAATCAAACGGTCGTTAAGTGCTTCACAAACAACAACCATTTGTGACAAGGATTCCTAGGGCCCTCCTTATGGTTTAAAGGAACACCGAGAGCATTCAATGAGTTTCACTTGGCGTGGACACTGATATAACCTGGTTATCCTAAAATACCAAGAGAAGTAAGGTTCGTTTTCAACATTCGTGGAGGGGGCAGAAACCCAGCATGGGAGAAGCCAGAAACCCAGGAGTCACCGTGGAAGCTGGTCCTGATGCGTCTGCCACCACCGTGCTTTCCAAATGTTTGAAAACCCTGGTGTGCGGTTAGCATCACGAGAGAATTTCTTAAGCTCAGGTCAAATATTGGAGAGCGCCTTTCTCAGTTAATTGTGGGAGACCTGTTCATTTTGCCCTATTGTAAAACCATACCTATGACCAAACTGTAATTTCCTCTTTCTATTTGAAGTCATGGGTGGACTTTATTGTGAAAACTTAAAAAACATACATTTTTAATTCATTGTCCAACAAATATTTTTCAATTACAATCTATGATAAAGGTGTTATGATTGAATTTGTATGAAAAGGATGCAAAATGCATGAGATGTAAAACCTGCATTTACTAGTTTACCAGGAATATTTTTACTCGGAAGATACATGCATGAATAGGTTAGGGACAGTTACTGGTATGTGACGGGAGCCTTGAGGGAGAATCATTAGGATTCAGTCGGTGACAGAGGGCTTCATGTTTACTGTGTCCAAGGTGGTACTTGGTTCCTAAAAGCAGTCATTGCAATGTTTTTATTTGGCGTTTGTTTAACATTGCTAAAAAATGAAACCATACTGGTTTTATAGGCGGAGTGGGTGTATAAGGCTATTTGGAATAGAGTTGGAAATCATTTTTCCTTTTCAAAGATTTCTTTGCTTCCCTAACAAGATTAACTTTTCATTTAGAGGAGTCCACAAAACATGATGTAGTGTCAGCATTTTATAATAAAACTTAAAATTTCAAGGGTGCTATTCATGCTTAGAGATGGTACCACTATGGCTCCTGACCATCTACCTGTAGCAAACTGCTGTCATATGTTACTTATGGTGACATTTTGAAGGGCAGTATAAATGAAGGGCATCAATAATTGGAAATGAAAGATCATAATTATAATGGTGAAACACGGTATTGTTAAAATAGTCACATTTGTTGAGTATTCTCAACCAGAAAACACCTGGAATCCTGTTCAACTTGGTCATCTTATGAGGGAAAATTCAGGAAATCAAAATGGCATTACTTTTATTTTGTCCTTGAAAGATCTTACACACAAGTCACAGTTTTCGACACTGGTGGTGCAGGTTGGTGATGCTTACTGTGTTTCACCAGTTTGTCATGTTCTCAGAATTAGATGAGGCAACAAGAAAAATGGGTGTTCTTAAGGCTCTGTTTTGCATGGACATCTATAGTATTAAATCAAAGCATGTAGTTCAGACTTCCACATCTTGCCAGTTTAAGAAGGACTCCTAATTTGAGGAAGGGTACTTTTGGGGCAGATATGGGGGTAGTCTACAGTAGATGCGATCACAAGACATTAGATATTTTCTGTGTTCTGTATCATTCCCATGCTCAGACTGAAGTGCTGGTTGGGCAAGGGGTTACTGTCAGCCAGGCCGGGGATGAATGGTGTGCCTGAGACAAAGATAGACAACATATTAGAAATATGTGTCATTGATCCTCGGCTGGTATGGCCATTGGGACACATGGCAGCTCATCTCTTGGCCGTGGCATAATCGGCTGGGCCGCAGCCTGTGTGCCGTGTATGTGTGGACCCCAGCTATAGGCTACACCTTTTTCCCCCATTCAGGAAACTGTTAGAATGAAAGTGAGTCTGGCCATATTAGGTCAGGGATAGGCTTAAATCTGCTCTAAATTATAAAATAAAGTCTTGTGTGAACTTTGGTCACTAATTACTCATACTTGCTTCATTGCGATGTTGAGAGGCACCTGCTAATTCAATGGTCAGCCACTGCTTCAGTTGAGAAGCCTGCCAGGGGATGTACAAAGGCCACGCTCATCATCCCCTCTCTGCCTCCCCTCGTGTGGGGAGGGTGTGGCCAGAGGGTTTACCCACAGGCCCTAACTGCCCTACTTCCGACCACTCACGTTCTCACCACCTGATGCTTTGCCTTACAAATGTAATTACATTTGAATATAACCCAAAAGAAGAAAGTATTTGCATTCTATTCCCTACCATTATCAGTAGTTAATGTGGGAAATAACTATTTTAATGATTTAATTAGGGGACCAGATCACACAGAAAGACTGAATTTGGGGAATATATAAGGTTTAAGAATTAACGCACTTGGAAAACTGGTGCTTATTCCATAGCTAGTATGGGATTGGGGACATATTTTATGGTTATTATTCTGTTATTTAGCTTGTCATTCACACTCTAAGAAACAAATGGAATGGAGGAGAGAAGCCAAATAGCCCTAAACCAAAGGAGAATAGGTGCTATTTTAAAAGATTCCCCAAAGAACAAAAATATGTGCACCATAATTCTGAATAGAAACTAAATTTCAAGTGAGAATCAGTGTGACGGAAATAAAACCTTTTTAGAAAAAAGATATTTTCCTTTTACCCAAGTGAGTTTCTTGTTGCCGACCTATAGTTTTCAGTAAAAACTATTGCCTCTACCCTTGTACTTGGATTTTTAAGTCATAGAATATGAGAGAACAGAGGCAATCTCATAATTAGGACAAAGTATCATTGAAAAGATACTTTGATCTGAATAAGCAATGGATAGAGAAAATAATTCTCTCTCGGACTGAAAAAAACTTGGATGGATTGAATTTTTTTTTTCCCCACAGTAGAGCTGTTACATAGCAATCGTTTGTTAACACTTTCAACTGGAGTCCCTATAACCGATCTCCCCCCTTGGAGAGCTGAATGGCCACTGGCTCTGCCTTTGCGTGTATCTGTAGGAAGGCCAGGGGAAGCAAGGGAGGCCAGGGAGGCCTGGAAAAGTGGCCTGGTTTGGACGATGTTCAGAATGGGATAGGCATGCTGCAGTGACGTGGCTAGTTCTGGTTTTGCTTGGTTATAAGTAACAGAAAAAGCTCATGGTCATTCTTTCATTAAACTCACGTGTTGAGCATCTGCTCCCTGCTAGGCACCAGGATCCATTACAGTCCTTGGCACCAAGGAGCTTAGAATTCAGTGGAGCGAGACAGACTGTAATCAAAGGGTGCTGACAGACAAGTGCTGTGCTAGCAATCTGCAGAGGGCAGGCTGGACGCGCAGAGGAGGACGTGGTCACTTTGACCCAAACCAAAGGAGCTACAAGGTGAAGTGGGTTCGGTCATTCAGCGAGTGTGGCTTGAGCTCCTACCATGTGCTTGGCACTGTTTTAAGCATGAAGGATACAACAGTGAATAAAACAGATGGGTCCTTCCTCCCATAGAACATCATTTAGAGGGGCTGGGGGATAAACACATTATAAATAAGTAGGCTAATAAGTGCAGAAGATAATTAGAGATAGTGATGAGTGGTAAAAGCAAATAAAGTGGAGTCATGTGCTGGAGAGTGACATGGGGACGAAGGGGGATGTACCGAATCGGATAGGACCGCCAGCCAGAACAGCAGAAGCAGGATATTCCGCATTCACTGGAACTCTGCCTATGCCACCTCCTCTGTCGGGGACATTCTCCCTGCAATCCCGGGCCCATCTGGCTTTAAAATGCGTGTCGTATTATTATTCAGGTATGGTGAGGCCAACAGATCAGGAAGACAGCTGCCATTAAAAAGGTACTTTGATACAGTTCCCAAGAGGAGGAGGCACAGGGGAAGCACCAGGTTGGTCAGGGTGTAGAAGGAGCAAGGGCAAGGCATGGGCGAGGGCCTTTACTGTGGCTTCCGTGGGAAGGGCGAGACGAGGCAGGGTGACCGGGCCGATGATTGTCCAGCTGGAGCAGCTGGAGCAGGCTCTGTCTCGTTGTCTAGGACTTGGACCTGGGATGATTAGAACAAAGGAATATTGCTTTCTGGAGTGCAGGAGCCAGATACAGGAGGTGGCTCAGGGTATGGGCTCTGGATTGGTTGATGTACATATGCAAATTGCTTGCTACCTCTGTCAGTTTTTAATTGGCTTGTCCTAGAAAGGACAGCCTCTCCTCAGTCAGTGAGGCACCTAAAGCCAGAGCATCAAGAATACAGAAATCGTGAACACTAATACACATCTCGTCCCAGCCTTTGCCAAGTGAACATCGCTTTCAGCTGTCGGCACCATGTGGCTTTTCAGAGAAGACTTGGCTAGCCTTTACTCCAGGTCAGATCACCCATTATGGGCATCCATAGCCCTGTATTCTACCCTCTGTAGCCTTTACCTAAGTTTCCATTTATTTGTAGTATGTTTTTATTTGACACAGTTTTCCAATAGACTCTATACTCCATGAGGCCTGGAACTTGCCTGTTTTTCCTTGTCATTTTACTGTCAATACTTGGTGTGGTCCCAGCACATGGTACAACTGTGCAGGCCATTGTAATGGTTGAAACCAAGCCGGGGTGGATGGGATTGTTACACTGCAAGGAAAGAAGGTCGGCAGGGCCCAGGTCATGGAAGGTTATGTGCTGATACTGAGTTTAGACTTTTACCCATAAGCAATGGGAATCTATTAATGGGTTTTAAGCAGGTGATTAACATGGTCAGAGTTTTGTAAAAAGAGAGGACTGAGATTTTGATACTGGAGGCAGGGATGGTAGCCCAGGTCCCTGTTGCAGGAAGCCTGGATGGGAGAGGATGAGAAACAGAACATTAAGTGCTAAGGAGGAAAGGCAAACAGGACTTGGTGACTGACTGGATACGAGGGAAGAAGATGAGTCACCTTTCGGGGCCCTGAGGTAGGTGGCCAGATGCAGTTATTTCTAAGAGAGAAGATATAGGAGAATATGCAGGTTTGCAAAAAATAAGTTCAGTGTGGACATGTTGAGTTTAACATGGCTGTGGACTATCCAACAGAAGATATCCTCTTTTAGGATGTTGGGAAAAAGAGTTCAGAACTTAAGAGAGAGGTTTGGACTAAGCGATATAGGTGTGGCAGCCATTAACATGTAATCAGTTTATAATGCAATCGCATGGTTTTTACATAGTCCTCTTCTGTGACTTAAGGGTGCAGCTTATTTAAGACTCTGATATCTAAAGGGACCACATTATTCATTTTGACTTTCTTGCGCCAATGATGAATCAGGGTTTACGAATGCCCAAGAACAACGCTCAAATCTGCTTTATGGTTTCTTGTCCACTGCGTCTACTCACTACTTTTCATGCACCAAACAGTGTGATAAATACTTTTCATTTATTATCCCTACGACAGCCCTGTGAGCTGGTTGAACTCTCTGTTTTGTAAGTGGGAAAGAAGGGGGAGGCTCAGTGATTGACCCAAGAGCATGGCGAACAATATGTGTTAGGGCTGGGTTTGAACCAGGTCTGCCTGGTTCCATGGTCCCTGCTCTTCCCCTCCAACCTGGGCTGCCTCCAAGTGCCGGTGGCTGCCGACGGCTTGTTCTGCCCCTGAATGAAATTATTCTTTCTCTTTCTATGATAATGAAAGACTTCTTTCAAAAAAGTCCAGAAGTAAATGTGTACGTGTATATTATATCTGCCTGATGAAATATGAATGAGTGTTGTTTTCTTTTTCACACTTTGTACTTCCTAAATTTTATGACATGAACATTTATTACTTTCTGTAACCAGAAACATCACGGCACTATTATTGTAACAGCAATGATTTTTTTCCTACACATGCTTAAATGCTTTTTATGCAGTTTAGCCATTGCTTCCTACCTCCCCCAATTACATTAATAGGGATCCTTAAATGGAGCAGTGTTGGTGATTATTTTTCTTACACATGGTTTTAGCCAAAAGGACAAGAAGTGATGATTTTGCTTAAAGCTTACAACGCCCATCTGCCGCCGTAGGAGGAATGTGCACTGTGGCATCATGACCTCGGTGAAGGTGGTTTTTCTTTTTCCCTCAGCTCCCCACTTTATACAGTTTAACTACTAGGGTGCTAGGTACACATGCAAAGGGCATGAAAACCTTTGAATGTATAGAAAGCACTGGAGATTTGGGGAAATCATGTCTTTGAGCAGAAGAGAGGAGAATGAAAAGGTAAAGATAGGGAATAGACTTTTAACTGATGTTTCTCTTGTATGTGAAGGTATGTCAGTTTGGTTCCCTTTAGCTGTTCGTTTAGCCTTTGACACTTGTCTGTTTAGCCTTCTCAGTTCTCTACCAGTGTGCAGTGCTGTATTACATTGTATTTAGGAATTATATAAAATTATACCCGTAGAAAATGAAAGCATTTCAGGACTGTGGAAACAGGTGTTACATAATTACTTTCAAAAGAAATACAACAGAAAAGCACAATTTTTAAATTAAATTTATTGGAATGACATTGGTTGATAAAATTATATAGATTTCAAGCGTATAATTCTGTGACACATAATCTGTATATTGTATTGTGTGCCCATCACCCAAAGTCAAACCTTCTGTGACCATATATTTGACCCCATTTAATCTTTACTACCCCCTACTTTACTCTAGTAACAACCATACTGTTGTCTGTGTCTATGAGTTTGTGTTTATTTTTCTTGTTTGTTCATTTGTTACTTTCAGTTTTTTACCCCACATATGAGTGAAATCATATGGTTCTTAGCTTTTTCTGACTGACTTATTTCACTTAGCATAATACTCAAGGTCCATCCATGCTGTTGCAGGTGGCAGTATTTCATCTTATGGCTGAGTAGTGGCCCATTGTACATGTGTCCCACATCTTCTTTACCCAGTCCTCTATCAAAGGGCACTTTGGTTGTCTCCATGTCTTGGACAGCATGAATAATGCTGCAGTGAACGTAGGAGTGCATATGTCTTTGCAAATAAATGTTTTCAAGTTTTTGGGGTAGATGTCCAGAAGAGGGATTGCTGGGTCATGTGGTAACTCAATTTTTAATATTTTGAGGAACCTCCATATTTTCTGTATTGGCTGTACCAGTTTACATTCCTACCAGCTGTGAAAGAGGATTCCTTTTTCTCCACAACCTCTTTAAAACTTGTTATTACCTGTCTTACTGATAATAGCCATTCTAACAGATTTGAGGTGGTGTCTCATTGTAGTTTTGATTTGCATTTCCCTAATAGCTGGTGAAGTGGAATGTCTTTTCATATATCTGTTGGCCACTCGTATGTCTCCTTGGGAGAAGTGTCTGTTCAGAAGTGTCTCTTCCCATTTTTTAATTGGATTGTTTGGTGTTGAGTTGTATGAGTTCTTCATATATTTTTGATATTAGTCTCTTGTCAGAGCAATTGTTTGCAAATATCATCTCCCATTTGGGTGGTTGTCTTTTTGTTTTGGTGTTGGTTTCTTTTGCTGTGTAAAAGCTTTTTAGTTTGATATAGTCCCATTTATTTATTTTTGCTTTCACTTCCCTTGCCTTTGGGGTCAAATTCATAAAATGTTCTCTGCAACCAAGGCCTATATGTTTAGGACCCATGTTTTCTATGTAACTTATTGTTTCAGATCTCATATTTAGGTCTTTGAACCATTTTGAATTAATTTTTGTACATGGGGACGAACTGTAATCTAGTTTCATTCTTTTGTATATGGCTTTCTAATTTTTCCAGCACCATTTATGGAAGAGATTTTCTTTTCTCCATTGTGTCCTTTTCATTGCTTTGTCAAAAATGACTTGCCCATATACATGTGGTTTTATTTCTGGGCTCTCAATTCTGCTCTGTTGTTTTGTGTACCTGTTTTTCTCTCAATACCATGGCATTTTGATTATCGTGGTAGCTCTGTAGTATAATTTGAAGTCAGGCAGTGATACCTCTGGCTTTGTCCTTTTTTTTCAGGATTGCTTTGGCAATTCTCATCTTTTGTGGTCCCATACAAATTTGATGACTTTTTTCTATTTCTTTAAAAAATGACATCAAAATTGAAATTTTGATGGGCATTGCATTAAATCTGTATATTGCTGACTATGCTGATTCTTCTAATCAATGAACATGGAATATCTTTCCACTTCATTGTATCTTTTTCAATCTCTTTTAATAATGCTTTATAATTTTCAGTATATGCATCTTTCACATCCTTTGTTAAGTTTATTCCTAGACATTTTATTCTTTTGGTTGCTATCACGAAAGGAATTGTTTTTTTCATTTCTTTGTCTGAAGTTTCATTGTTAGTATATTAGGAAAGCAGTGGATTTTTGTACATTGATTTTGTATCCTGCAACTTTATTCGTTTATTGTTTTTAATAGTTTTTTTGGTGGAGCCTTTAGGGTTCTTTATATACAGAATCCTGTTATCTGCAAAAAGTGACAGTTTTACTTCTTCATTCCCAATTTGGATATATTCAGTTTCTTCCTCTGACTGCTCTAGCTAGGACTTCTAGAACTATGTTGTATAAGAATGGTGGGACTGGGCATCCTTGTCTTGTTCCTGATTTTAGAGGAAAAGCTTTCAGTTTTTTAAATCAATTTTTTAAAATCCCCAATTAAATTAATTTTCTGGTTTTTCAGAGTTTGAATTGGCTTGCTTTTAAGTTTAGGCCTCTAATCAGAACAAATCCAGTATTTATATATAAAGATGCTTAAGAAAGAATATTTGGTTGCTGCTACATACTCCAGTCCCAGTTGTATACATCCTTTATCCACCTCTTACTTTACAGAGCTTGGTCGTTTCTGCCTCTGCACATGCTCTTCTCTCCATGTGGTGCTGCCAGGTGCTGCCTCAGGACCTTGAGCCATATCTTTGGCATGTACCTAGGTACCTGAAAGCCACCAAGAGTGAACCCGCCCACCTACCCACCCATCACACTTCAGGGGAACTGAAGAGTAATTTCCTGGGACCCTGAACTCATATCCAGGGCCCTGGAGCAGTTAAATTTGCTTCTTAGATGCACAGACCATAACTTCTTCATCTAGAGGAGGTGGTCCTAATTTTTGCTGTGGAAGCTCTATATACCAAGGCTATACCTACTTGGCTTCCAGAGTAGAATTTACCAAATCCTCAAAGTAAGATTTGGAGAATAAGCTGAAGTATTACTTGAAAAAAAGTGGGTGCTAGAGTCACAATCTTCAGTATTTCTTTGATACAATCTGTTGAGTGAGCAGCCAGGATATTTTGTTTGAATATGTCTGAGCAGACCCTTAGATATTTGAGTTGTACTAGATTTTAGTAGTTATCTGTAATAACCTTTATTTTAAAGAAGCATTTATTCCTTTTCAGTTGTGTTGGCAAATAGAGCTATTAAGCATTGGAATCTTATGGCTGATTCCTGACATCTAGCTTGACTCCCATTAGGAATGTAATTAAAGTGTCATCTCCCACCAAAAGACACAGAATCTGAAGTAAAAAAAAAATTAAACAGGTAGCCATGGTGATGAGGCACCTGTTACTTCGAGAGCTGTTTTTACAATAACTTTATTATACATTTTATATTTATAGCATTATTGTCTAATAGAAACACGATGGGAGCCACATATATAATTTTAAATTATCTAGTAGCTGCATTTAAAAAAAGTAAAAAGAAACAGGAAATTAATTATGATAATATATTTAACTCACTATTTCCAGAATAATGTTATTTCAACATATAACCAATGTAAAATTTATTAATGAGGTATTTTGCATTCCGTTTTTCTTACTTCTTGCACTGGGTTTATATTTAACATAGCACATCTCAAATCAGACCAGCCACATTTCAAGTGCTTGGTAATGTGGCTAGTCACTACCAAGTTGGACAGCACAGATTAAGAACATATTCCTTTAAACTTTCAAATATTATAGAAAGATTTCTGGTCTTTCTATAGCACAGGTAAACAAGGCTTGCCTCCTTGCACAACCACATCAAAACTATAGCTAAATTATATAACCATCACTCAGAACCAGCAGAAATCTAGTAGAATGGAAGTCTGACAACTATGGAATTAAAGAAACTACATCCATCCAGACTGGTAGGAGGGGTGGAGACAGGGGACAGGCTGGTCCCGCATCCATCTGTGGTGGATAAAAATTCAGGAGGGATATCTCGGGAGTGAGGAGTCCAGCCCCACACCAGGTCCCCCAGCCCAGGGTTCCAGTGCCAGGAAGATAAGTCCCCATGATTTCAGGGAGCAAAAACTAGCAGGGATTGAGTCAGGGGAAGAAGCTTCTGGAGCCCCAAGCAGTTCCTCTTAAAGAATCTACACACGAACTTCGACTCATTTCCTCTGAGGGTAGCAGCTTGAAAGGCACCAGTGGCATACAGGGAGGAACTGAAGTATCTGGCATCAAAGTGAGAGCTGGGAGACAGCTTTCTCCCAGACAAAAAGGTGGGCAGAGCCACAGAGCCAGCATGTGGGTAGCATATCTGAGACTCCATTAACCTGGTTAATAGTTTGCCCTATGCTGGAGATCCCCTGAGGCTCAATCCCACCCAGCTTACAGCTGTTAACAGTAAGTTTTCCATATGAATGGCTGGTCTTACCTCATGCCTCACAATTTCCTAAATTCTTTCAAACAAGCAACAGCTGGCCTCAGTGAGTCCTCAGCACCCATACCTCTTGCCAAGTGGCCCCAGGCATGGCACTAGCAACAGCCAGCCTAGATTACAGCTTGGCTTCTCCTAGGAATCTCCTAGCTCAGCACAAGTAGCAGCCATCTCAGATTGCTTTATAGCTCAGGCTATATGTTTGACCTGGGGCAAAACACAGGTGGGAACTGACCTTGGCCTATACCACCCAGGAAACCCCAGGGTCTGTGCACCCAGTGGACAGCTACAGACTATGTCAGAGCTCCACCACCCTGGCCCTGCACAGCTGGTCCTCCACAGAGGCCAGAGGTTGTTGGTCAGTGGTCACAGCCAGTTCTTGCATCTGAGTGGCCTGGGTAAATCCCTCCCATTGATCTGCCAACAGCAACCAAGTCTCAACCATAAGAGGTGGTTGTTCTCAGCCCCCATGAGGGGCACATCTCAAGTACCGAGTTTGGGTGATAGGGGAGGCTGTGTCATTGGAGCCTAGAGGACACCTACTACATTAGGCCACACTACCAAAACAGGGAGCCATAGCAGCTCTACCTAATACATAGAAGCAAACACAGGGAGGCTGCCAAAGTGAGGAGACAAAGAAACATGACCCAAATGAAAGAACAGAACAAAACTCCAGAAAAGGAGCTAAATAAAATGGAAATAAGCAATCTATTAGATGCAGAGCTAAAAGCACTGGTTATAAGGATACTCAAAGGAACTTAGTGAGGACCTGAAGATCATAAAAAAGACCCAGTCATAAATGAAGAATACACTAATTTAAATAAAGAATAATTTACAGAGAAACAACAGTAGAGTGATGAAGCCGAGAATCAAATCAATGATTTGGAGCATAAGGAGCAAAAAACAACCAATCAGAACAACAAGAAGAAAAACGAATCCAAAGAAACAAGGTTAGCATAATCAGCCTCTGGGACAAATTTAATCATTACAACATTCACATTATAGGGGTGCCAGAAGGAGAAGAAGAAGAGCAAGAAATTGGAGATCTGTTTGAAAAAATAATGAAAGAAAAATTCCCCAATTTGATGAAGAAAATAGACATACAATTCCAAGAGTCCCAAACAAGATGGTTGCAAAGAGGCCCACTCCAAGACACATCATAATTAAAATGCCAAAGGTTAGAGATAAAGAGAGAATCTTAAAAGCAGCAAGGGAAAAGGAGTTAGTTACCAACAGAGGAGTTCCTATAAGACTGTCAGTGGATTTCTCAAAAGAAACTCTGCAGGCTAGAAGGGACTGGCAAGGAGTACCCCAAATCATGAAAAGTGTGGACCTACAGCCATGATTGCTCTACCCGGCAAAAGTATTTAGAATCAAAGGGCAGATAAAGAGCTTCCCAGACAAGAAAAAAGTAAAGGAGTTCATCATCACCAAGCCATTATTATATGAAATGTTAAAGGGACTTATTTAAGAAAAAGAAGATCAAAACTATGAACAATAAAATGGCAATAAATGCATAACCATCAACAACTGAATCTAAAAAACAAACTAAGCAAACAAGAACAGAGACAGAACCATGGATATGGAGAGCATTCTGATTGTTGCCAGATGGGTGGGGGTTGTAGGGGGATGGGTTAAGAGGTGAGGGGATTAAGAAGAACAAATAGATAATTACAGAATAGCCATGGGGATGTATAGTACAGTATAGGAAATGGAGTAGCCAAAGAACCTGTGCATGACCCATGGACATGAACAATGGTGGGGGGATTGCCTGCGGGAGTAGGGGTGCTGGGTGGAGGTACTTTTAGATAACTAGAAAAGGGGGAAAATACGTTGAAAGTGAATAGGTCAGTGGAGTAAAATAATTATGAGATATATTGTATTCTGAATTTCTTAAGCTATTAGAAAATATTACTCACATATTAATAATTACAAGTTAAAAATCAGGGCAAACTAGGACACAACCCTCTCTTATGCTACCTGTAACAGGTAAGTTTTCTATTGGCACACCTGTGTGCCCACTCTGATTCTTGCAGTTACAAGACAAAGCTTCCAAAGGAGTCATGGCTCTCTGAGGCATGATTTTAGAGCCCTGGTTATGAGTTTGAGAACTTGCAGGGACAAGTAAAATCCCCCCAAGTGAAGCATTGCTGTAGAAACTCTTTGAAAAGGAGGGGAAGATCACCACTGGTTGACTGAGGCTAATAACAAAGAACAATTATAAATCATCCATCTTAGGTAGATTTAATCTATAATTATTTAGGATGGGGATCTTTTTTTGTGAGAGTTCTTCATTTCCTGCGACCTTTTGGGTAAAAATTGTGTTTTAATTTCAGTAAGTGAGGATGGATTATTTTTACTAAAAGATGTACTTAATTTGAAGTTTTGGAAAAAAGAGTAGAGCTGGTCTGTCTTCATGTAGTTTGTGTCATCTAAGCACGACTCCCATTTTACCTGCCCTCACATTATCTTTGGAGGAAAAACTTACCACTCGAG
Organism: Mormoops blainvillei; assembly: GCA_004026545.1. NCBI lineage: Eukaryota > Metazoa > Chordata > Mammalia > Chiroptera > Mormoopidae > Mormoops > Mormoops blainvillei. The sequence goes on along the minus strand of PVJD01006912.1, from coordinate 13,183 downwards.
AGCTGTAAAATATGGTAAATGTAGAAGAATTGTCTTCATTGGTAAATGTTTCTAAAAAGTTGTGTGAAACCAGAAGCCCCTTTCAATCCTTTTGCTAAGATGTCTTAAATACATAGATTTAAAGGGGGACAAAGTGAGGAGAAATGATGAATTCTAGAAAAGCAGCTGTCTGCCCAGAGGCTAATAATTGAGGGTTTTTTTGTTTGGGTTTTGTCGTTGTTGTTTTTTATATTCTCAATGGAGTGCTGTCCCATTGGTCCCACTCCTGTTATGCAAACCTTAGTGAGTCAATCTAAATTTCTTACCTGTTCTTTCTTGGATGAATTTCTAAGTGATCTTTTTTTTTCCCCCATTTTTATTTTTTTGGCACCCAGGAATTAAATAGCTTTAATTACTTGGATCTGTACAGACTTGCTGACCTCTTTAACCTCACTTTGTTGGAGAAGGCAGTGATCGATTTCTTAGTGAAACATCTCTCTGAACTCCTGAAGAGTCGGCCAGAAGACGTTCTAACGCTTCCCTATTGTCTGCTTCAGGAGGTCCTGAAGAGTGACCGCCTGACCTCCCTGAGTGAAGAGCAGATCTGGCAGGTAAGGACACTCTGCGTGGGTGTCTTTGGGCATGGAGAGGGCATGAAATGATTAAAAGTTGAAGGATTGAGGGACCATGAGAACTGTTTGGTTTGGTTTGGTCCTCCTTGGACTCAAAACCTTTGAAGTCACACTGCCCCCATGGGCAGGAAGTTGGAGAGCACCGCCCTGAAGCCTGGAGACTTCCACCAGCTCAGCTTAACTCAGTGAATTGCAGGTGAGATCTCATGCTTCCCCGTGACTTCCCAAAACCCTAGTCGAAGGTTTTTATTCTCCTGAGAAAAAAATATTTTTTAAACTGAATATGAGAAGAAGGAATTGTCAAATGCTATTTATGCAGATTTAAGACCAATGGAATCAGAATGCATACTGGGCTTTCAACCTTTTGGCGTCTCTGGGCCACACTGGAAGAAGAGTTGTCTTGGGCCACACATGAAATACACAAACACTGGTGAAAACGGATGAGCAAAAAAAAAAAAAAAAAGTTTTAAGTAAATTTATGATTTTGTGTTGGGCCGCAGTCATAGCCATCCGGGGCCTCATGATGCCAGTGGGCCACAGGTTGGACACCCCTGATGGAACAATTCAGAAACATTTCTTTGTTGCAGCTGAAAGCAACTGAGACCTTAAATGAAACAAGGCTTTTCTTTCACTGCAGCCGAAAAGTCTCCCTCCTTCGTTCATTTCGCATTCATTGCTATGTTCCTAAGCCCTGCCCCTTCCCTGACCTAGCATTCTTTTTGAATATCCTTTGTCTAGGGGACAGGAGGATGTTTTGTGTTTTCAAGGTGATTATTCAGTTTAAACCCTTCTCCACTCATCCCCAGTGACTGTCCTTGAACGGTCCACGTGGTGTCTTGCACTGTCTGTCCCCGTCTCTGAAACACCGGCTGGCTGGCTGCCTTACTACTTCTCGGGCAGCATACCTTCAAAATTTTATGATCATTTGAAAAATATGGATTTGCAGAATATGAGCGAAAATATGAAGTCTTCTATTAGCTGACAAGGCAGTGAATTCCTGTTATCTTACCAAAGAACATTCAGAGGGCACCCCCATTCTGGCCAAAACCAACGCACAGGTAGCTGTTAATTATCCAGTGTCTGACTCTCTGGATTAACACTTTTTCTGATGTCTTTCTCTCTTACTTCTTTCTTTGCGTTTCTTTAATCAGCAACTTCTTTCTTCATTGTTGCTTCCACCAGTGAGGGTAATAAGGGTTGTGGCGCCCTGGCTGGTGTCGCTCAGTGGATTGAGGGCCGGCCTGTGAAGCGAAGGGCCACTGGTTCGGTTCCTAATCAGGGCACATGCCTGGGTTGCAGGCCGGGTCCCCATGCCAGTGTGTGGCATGCAACAGGCAACCACACACTGATGTTTTTCTCCCTCTGTTTCTCCCCTTCCCCTTCCCCTCTCTCCAAAGATAAATAAAGAAAATCTCAAAAAAATAAAGAGTCATCGTGTACTGAGGGCCTTCCAGACCGGGGCTTTTTGCAAACTTGCTGACTTGCCACCACAACAGGTCTGAAGGATGGCTGTTATCACCCCGCTACCAGATGAGTAACATGAGGCTTCAGCACCTTACTCAGGGTCACGGAGCAGAGCCAGCCTTCAAATCTCAGTCTGCTGACACCTGCCTTCACTTGTCTGGTATTCCCCACGGCCTTGGCAAAGGAAATATCAGGAAACAAAAACAAGCTATAGATTTTTTTTTTCTGCTGCTTAGTTTTTCTGATAATGTTTATTCAGGCAGAGGTCAAAAGTGTTGGTGAGGATGACATTTTGGTATGAATTTTAATTACCTCTTATTCTCCCTGTAAACACAAATCATCAGAAATTTCCAGTCAATTCAAAGTGGGAAATTGCCAATTTCTTTTTTTTTTTTCATTTCCCAGTGGGAAAAAGAAAGACTTGAAATGAATTCTGCATTTAATTATTTCTAACTGAATTGAGATCTGAGCCAGCCATCCTGTGGTTTCTGTTTCTTTTTGTGGCCTGGTTGAAGGTGCTGCCAGAGATGGACATGGTCTGAGTGCCCAAAAAATGCCATGCTGTTCACTTAACAGTTATCATAATTGCCTCTCTAAAGGTTGCTAATATTATAATGTAGAATTTTAAAAACTGCTTTCTGCTGCAGGCAACATTTTTCTGCACCTGGTCCTCAAGAAAGAATTAAAAGGCTCACTTAAATAATGATCAATTTAGACATTCAGCGGGCAATAAAAAACTGTTTTTGCTTTATCTTAGTAAATAAGTAATTCCCTCATACTCGACCCAATAGAGAAAAATCAAATCAGACCAGCTATATTGCCTCAAGTATAGTTAAGTTCATCATTTTTGCTGAGGTTATACCAGTAATGCAATATACCATGGAAGAATCTAATATTCAGCCCAGGGTGAAGATTGGGTATGCCAGAGGATTAGTGTCAGGGTGCTTTATAGAAGTGAAACTTGATGGACAGGCTGGAGACAGATCTACAGAATCTCATTAAATTGCTGAATTGTTCATTACAGAGCGTTCTCACTGTAATAAAGTGCTCATTGACTTTGACAAATCCCCATCCCATGTCTTAAAGAAGAACAGTGAGGCAAAGGGTGGTGGGAGGAGAAGGGAAATTGGCTCAAAGTCGGACAGGTAATAGATAAGTGGATGGAAGGTAGTGCTTTTCGATTAATATGCGCAACTGGTAACTTATGGGAGAGCCCAGTAAACATGCACACACACACGTGTATGCATGTGGCTCTTCCACAATCTACTGATAATACAATCTGGGACATTGCCTTCATTTTGGTGAAAGGTCTAAATTTCATTCACTGGACTACATACAGTCTATCCCTGAAGATGTGTCATAAGAGCCTTCAAATTATCCTCACTGACCAAACTCGTTTTTATTTTTTTCCTGCTGTCCCTCCTTCATTCCCTTTCCTGATAAAACATGCCGCAGGCTGTAATAGCTGTGCTGTGGCTCTGGAACCTGTGAAATGCCCCAAGATTATGCCCTAGATCTGCTCTTTTTTTTTTTTTCCCTCTGACCTTTTCAAACTTGGTCATAGGTCTCTTCCCTCACAGAGGGCTTCTCCATCCCTGTAGATGATATTTTTTTCTCCTTTCCATTGTGTGAAACTACTTGACCTATTAATTAAGTTCATGTTATATTTACAGGTAACATAGAGACTGTATCACATACACTTTCATGTATAAGGACATAGAAGTCTCCGCAAAAAAAATTCTGTATAAAAATTTAGTTCAGTTCAGCTCACCAATGCGGTCTTACCGCTTCAAGGCCCGCAGTTTCTCAGTTTCCAGATGGAAGGCACAGTTGGTTGTGGGGGCTCAAGAAAGAGGAGGCTAGAAGGAAGCAAACCAGTTGAAGAAGCAGCATGGGGCATTCATGACCTGGCCCGTCTCCACCAGTTTTGTTTTGCTTTTGAGGTTTAGACCTAACTTAGGACTTTATTTCAGTAGGACCCTGTTAAATTTCTCCTGTTAGCTTCAACATAGCGTTTCGGACTACGGAGCTGGGGGCCCTGCTATAAAACTTAGAATGGAATAGTGAAACAATTCCATACCATCTCCACGTATGGGGGTTGGTTCCTCTTTTCATAGGAAGCACTGGCTACTCTGTTTTCTTCTGAGGAAAGTGTGATATCTGCTTTTTCTACCTCAGATCCTCTTTCACCAGAATGAGGAGGAGATTATTTTACATGGGAATATAGTTTATAGAAAAAGCCTGAATATAATGTAAATCCTTGTGTTTGTTAGCATAGTGAAAAGATGTGGCTTTCCACCCGTCAGTACTTTCTGCGCACCCTCTAAATGCCCAGCACCACGCCGGGGCGTAACACAGTGCGGGTTTGCCAACTCTGTTTCCCTCTCTCGGGCCTCACCTCAACTGGAGGGTCCTTACGATTTTAAAACATTAATTCAGCTTGCTGGCTGATGATTTCTTCTCTGAAATAGCAGAAACAAGAACCATATCTTTAAATGGATAAAGATAGCCTGTGGAAGTAAAAATGACTATTTCTTGAGTGCCCGCTCTGTGCTATGTACAGTGTTAGAAGCCAGATCCTGAGATAAAAAGCTTTGTACAACTGTGTAATCATTGGGTTAGAGAGATTTAGTTTCGTTTCACCTCTGAATGTGGAGAAGTTATATTTTCCTTTAATTATCAACTTACTGTTTTCTACATTTAGTGAGAAGGACTTATTATGTATCAGGGTAGTCCGTATATCAGTGTTCTTCTTCCTTTTTAACCTTGGATTGTGGGCCCTTCCTTCTTGTACTTTGAGCCTAACTTGGCCTGGATTTAATGGATAAGAGGACCAAGCATTTCAGGGATCACATCACTGACATGGAACAAGATCGGACCTCGGCAGGGCGTCTGCTTTATCCCAGTCACATCCCAAGACCCCCAGGTTTGGGCCTGAGGGCTGCTTCTGTTTACGTTTGTCTTCGATCCCACATCTTCAGAGGCAGCGGCTGTGCCCGTCGTATTTGCATTGAATACTTCTATGTTTTTATTTGCACTGTATAAATAATAAATAAAGACAATAATGTAGAGTTTTCGCGTTAAAACGTATTGAATGGATAATAAGACATCCTATTATTCCTACTTAAGGCTGGATTTATTTAAGGAACATTGGTATACAAAATGAATTTGACCTTTTAAAACTGCATTTTTTTTGTACTTTTGTTAGAAATTTTTGTCCATAAGTCATACTCTTAGTAATACCTTTATTTTCTATCTCTAGAGAGGTAAGTTATGTATTGTTTAGAGTAATCAACAGCCTCAAAACAAGTGGTTTTTTAAAAAAATGTTTATTTATTTTTAGAGAGAGGGAAAGGGAGGTAGAGAGGGAAAGAGACATCGATATGTGAGAGAGACACCAATCGGTTGCCTCTCACGTGCACCCCAGACGGGGACCACAGCCACAACCCAAGCATGGGAATTGATCCAGTGACCCTCTGCTCTGCAGGTCAGTACTCAATCAACTGCGCCATGCCAGTCAGGGTGAAAGTAGCTGTTTTTTAATGAACCATTCCTGGGCCTGTATCTACACCACACCACCACCCATATTACAGTCTGATTTGATCATGTTCCTCAAAAGAAGTTCCAGAAGGTGAAGCCAAACATAAGCCTACTATTCCTTCATAGTTACAAAATAGGGAATACTAGTATTATACTCAACATTTTCCTTTTATCTCTTAGATGATAAATTGACCTAAATACACCTCTGGCCATGGAGGAGTAAGGATTCCAAACATTACTATACGTAAAACAATACTTCTATAAAAATTCATATTTGAATATCACACCACAGTTTTGAGAGTACTTCTGCATTATTCATTGCTTTGCTCTCCTGTGGTATAAATGGGGAAACTGAGGTAACACAGAACTCAAATTCACTTCTTCTAATTTTGGGTCTGTTTCCATTTTGGTCCATAGCTTCTAAATTCATAACAGAAGCTAAGAAACACTTGGAAGTGATAGATACAGAGGTGAATCAGAGTAATCCTGTGACTGTAAAAGAAATTAGGAAGACCTTGACATTCCTGTTCTTGGGTGGCGCACCCGCAGATTAAAAGAATAATGAGTGACCTGCTCTGCCTGCCTCCATGTCCTTGTCATGTTGCTAATTCTAACTCTGTGCTTTGTGACATGAGTTCCATTCATTCTTTCATTAATGTCAAGTCGTTAGAGAGTACTCACTCTGCCCAACCGCGTGCTGTTGAGCACTGCCGTTGCCTGGTCTGTGACTGGCTCTGGGCAGGCCGAAGTGGGAGGGACTGATGTGGCCCTGCTGTCTTGGACCTTGGGGTCTGATGCGGGCTTTCCCCTGCTTCTCTTCTCACCATGCCTGCTTCCTTCCCAGTGGGCACTGACTTGGCCAAATAGTGCAGGGACTTCTTTGCTGGCTTTGGGCATGCTGGGACAATATTGGTACATTGGAGAATGAAAAGCTGCTGTTTGGACATGTTGACACCACCCACTGTCCCTTTACGTTTTCTTCAGTGCTTGATTGAATGTTAACTCCTGTTCATTGTACATATCCTCAAACAGCTTGGCAAACCATTGTCAGTCCACATGGTACAGCTCAGGCCTTGAAGAAATCAGACTGTGGGTGATCATTTAATAAAAAACTTCCACGAGTGGTGTTTTCATTTTTAACCCTTGGACCTTGGTGACGAGACGTAGAATGAAATAGTATGAATGAAGAACACTTATCCTCTAACAAAACTGTAATCTTTCATCATATTCCTGCCCTTCCTCAATTCAATTTCCTATATGCAATGTCTCCTTACTATTTTTTTCAGGTAGGCACTCTCTGGGCATCTTCACGATGTCTCATTTTATTTTTTTACTCACTATTTCTTAAACTAATTAAATGTGTGCCATTTCTCAATTTTCCTTGTGACAGTTCTGGAAGCTCCTCCCAGCTACAGGCAGCCTTTTTTACAAATGTGGTAAGGGTCTCTCCGCTTCCTTCCTACTAGATGTCAATGGCGACAATAAACAGGGGCCCCTTCGCCTCCCAAACAGTGCTGTGTCTGGAGGATGTTTTATTCCATGAGGGCCCCAGCTGGACCGGAGCAGCACTGCTGTTTCAGGGTTCTGGCGCCTGGGTGTGTATTTAGTCATTCCTCCTAATCTATATGCAAGCTACCACCTCTGTGAGGACTCATCCCCGAGGAGCAGAGCGTGACTGGTGGCCTTGCTGTCATTCGTCTGGGCTGCGTGCCTTTGTGAGACGCAGGACCCATTCATTTCAGAGGGACTTTGCCCCAGCTAATCCTCAGCTCTCCTCAGTGCTAGAGCTGTGCACTGCGGAGTAGCTGTGAGGGGCAGCGATTATCAGGAATTACAGGGGACCTAACTTGTATTCACGCGCTGCTGTTCCCCTGAGTTAATAGTTTTTCTTCTTCTTCTTCTTTTTTTAAATGAGCACAACAGAATAACAAGGTGATTTATGAGATATGACATATTTATATTCTCTGCTTCTAATTTTCATTGTGATTCATGTTGTCTCCAGACTGATATTTTGTTGTTGCTGCTGTGAGAAGGGAAACGGTGACTGGAGAATATTACTTATGCATTGGTGGCCTGCAGTAATATTGCCGCTACCTGGCTTATCAGGGATTTAAAAAGAAAACCTAACTGTATGTGAGGTAGAACCCCCAGGGCAAGGCACATAAGTTCATCAGTAATAATACCGACAATAATAATTCCTTACAATCTTAGCAAGCTTTATACTTTTAAAGCATTTTTACACACATAATTTCATTTGAGTCTCGCATCCACCTTTAAGGTTGATTAAACAAGTATTATCCAAATTTTAACAAGCAAGGAAACTAAAGCTCACTGAGGTTAAGTGATTAACTCATTTCAGAGTGTAGGTTTCATTATAGGTCTCACTGTATTCTCTTGAAATACACCGAGTCTGTAAGAAAACAGAACCTCAAAGTACCTGATAAATCTTGTCATAGAGGTTACCCTAATCTAAAATGAGTGAGACAGCCGTATACATTCCTTAATAAATTACCAATTTTTATTTTCACCTGTTGTGCAGCTTTGTGGGAAATTGTAAACATTACTCCAATGAAAGTGGTACAAGAAAATGTTGCTGAGTGTTTTTTTATTTTATCAGAGCCTGAAAAATTGGCATTTTAGCTGTTTTGTGAGGAAAAATGGATAGTGAATTCTGACAGAGACAGAGAACAGCTCTTCATTCCTTTAAGGTATAAGATGATGAAGTATAAAGTAGGAAGAGACGACCCATAAGGGAGGTCACTTTAAAATCCAATCAAGAGATTTAAATCAGTGTGAAAGAGAACCTGGAACGTCATTATTATTAGTAGTAGTAGTATTTTATTTATTTATTTATTTATTTTTGCTGCACTGTGTAGACTGTGTGGCGAAAAGTTTGCAGGTGTTAGAGATTGGATGCAACAAATGGAAATGATTAATCATTATACCTTCATTTTATACCCAGTATATTGAAAATTTAGAAATTTATGCAGTGCAATTGATAGTTGGGTGATGGCCTAGTGTGGGGTTTATGAGAAAGGGAGTGTTGATGCAAGCAGTGTCCAAACCTGTAGAGAATTTTGGTTAAGAGTTTATTTGAGCCAAACTGATGACAGTGCCAGGAAGCAAGATCTCAAACGCTTTGGAGAATGACAGTTCTGCCGTTTCCTTTGCACAATTGGAGTTAAGGGAACATACCGAAGACTACATGAAGGTGGGAGAAAGCAGGTACAGGATAGTTAACGAGATTCTGTGCGCCCATGAGGGTGGCTAGCCTCGCAGGGGTCTGAGAAAGAGGCATTTCAGAGTTGCGTTAACCTGGGTGCACAAAGCAATGGACGGGGCTTGCTTAAGGCACAGATAACTCTTTTGTAGGCCTGGAGTGCGATTACCCGCCATGACCTGCCCAGTTAGGAATTTGTGATCGGATCACCCTGTGAGGTTACTTTTGGTGACTGAACTTGTACCTGCCCCCTTTTTCATCCCCAGGAGAGAAAATATATCAATTCATTGAAATTTAGCAATGTTAGTCTCTTTTCAACAGAAATGAGCCTGTGGCCCTGGAGAACATTATGCTAAGCAAAATATGCTAGTCAGAGAAAGACAAATACCATATGATTTCACTCGTTTGTGGACTCTAATGAACCAACTGAACTAACAAGGAAAATGGGGGCAGATTTTACAGATAGAGAGCAGATGACAGCTAGTTGAGGGAGGTGAGGGGATGGAGGGACTGAGCAAAAAGGCGAAAGGACTCATGGACAACAGTGTGGCGATTGCTGGGGGGAGGCGGGTATAATGGGACTGAATGATAATGGGAAAAAATACAATAAAGATTGAATTTTAAAAACCATAAAAAAAATGAGCCTGTGGCCCATACCCTGCATCACCAGATTATTTCTATGGGAGTCCTTGCGAGGCCCGTGAGTGCCCAGCGAGCATGGCGTTCATGTCGGTTGGCCGTGCCAGCGCATAGTGATTTCCTGTTCTGGGCATCCTGAGGGAGAGGACCTAAACTTAGCTGTGGAGTACCCTACAGGCTCTGGAATTCGTTACATTCAAAAGACTTGTCTGGAGAAGCCTTGACATTTATTGCTGAATATAGACATCCTTACACCCTGCCTCTGCTTCTCCCACCCTGTCTCCAGAGCTTCTACTACAAGCAAAAATAAAGAATGCCTCAACTTGGCACACGCGGAAGAGAAAGGTGGGCATTCTGAGATAACAAACGGGCAGCATTCATAAATAAAGGTAATTCTTAGACTTTTCTTGTGCCCACAATACAGAGCAATGCCTTCTCTGTGGTGAGGTGCTACTCTTTAGCCTGACCACCTCCTCATTATTTGGGGTGGCACATTGCAGAATGAAAACAGATTTCAATATTTTGGTAGGCATTGTAACCAGGGAGAAAAATCTCTTAGGAAAAAAAATCCTCAGGGGGTTCTCGAGATAGAGATCACAGATTTTTTACATTGTTCCCCTTGGTCTATAGAAAGTCAGTTTCCGTAAGTGGCACAGATCATATGCTTCCAGAACAGAAGCTAAAAAGAGCCCTGCCAGCTGCAGGCTAACTGCACATGCCGTTTTTGTGTGTTCTTGTTGATGAGAAATGCCCACAAACTACCTCCTCGGGCCACACAAGGAAATCAGGTAACTGAAGGAGTAGTGGATGGTGCACTAAAGTTTAAACGTTTTAGGAGGATCCATCTTCTTAACACTTAAAACAAGTGAGCATAATATAATTAATTTTGATTAATTCATTTGCTCTTAATGTCGCTTTTAATTTGTAGTTCTATGTGAATTACAATGTAATTTGGCATTAATTATACTAAATTGACTATAAGTCAGCCCATCACAATAGGAAATTACTCACAACTGAAAGTAAGACTAAACTTCTCCATCCAGAAAAGACGATGCTTAGTTAAGAGGCAAATATTTAAGCATCTCTCTCTTTGGCTGTGAGAATGGCTGAATCTGCTGAGGACAATAAACCAGGGAACCCCTACCCTTAGGCCACAGATTGGTATGGGTCTTTGGTCTGTTAGGGACTGGACCACACAGCAGAAGGGGAGCTGTGGGCCAGAGAGTGAAGCTTCGCTCGCATTACTGCCTGAGCTCCACCTCCTGTCTCCCCCTCCTCCCCCAGGTGTGTGGAAAAATTGTCTTCTACCAAACTGGTCCCTGGTGCCAAAAAGGTTGGGGACCGCTGCTATAAACCATTTCTTATTCTGCCCACTGCTGGGACTATATATATATACACACACAAATATATATATTTGTACAAATATATATACATATATATGTAAATAATAAATTAAAGAGTAATTTATCAGGTTTACCAGGTCCTCTGGAGAATCTGTCTTGCTCTTCTCATCTCCTATAAGACGTAGGCTGCGTAGAGGGGCTGTGTAGTGGTTTAGAATGGCCAATGGCACACCACTTGGATTCTAGGGGTTGGAACGGGCACTTATCTAGGTTTTTCCTCCCTGTGCTCTGTGAACCTGCTAGGAAACCCTGTTTTAAGTCCCATGTGCTGTCAATATCCCAAAGCCAATCCTGCTTGACCAACACATAAACTGCCTTCTGCACAGAAGGAAGCTGTGTCTTGAAAAGCTGGCACCACCCTGGGAGAGCTGATGCCTCAAGAGATGCTGGAGCAGGTGTCGTTGGCAAAGCTCGCCAGAGGTGCCTGTGTACACATAAGGAGTAAAGTGACCACTAAAGATTACAGGCACTCGAGAAAGTGGCAGGAGAATGGGGGTGGATTTGGAAAACACTTGTATTTGAAGCATTTGCCAGACACCTTCCTTTGAGAATTGTCTCCTAAAAAACAGTCAAAATGAAAAATTGAGAGGCTGTAGAATGTCATATAACAGTTGGCCGTATCCTGCTTGAAGTGTATTTACATGTAGTCTGAGCTGTGGGAAATTTTGTACATTCTGGGTCCGTTCGTGGTGAGCAATTAGCCCATAACATGAGGCCCAGCTATGAGGAAATAAATTTTGCTAAACAGTGAGTGGAAGATTCCAGGATGCTTTTAATAACTTTTTTTTACTTCGTTAATTATATATCCCCATTTCCAACACACAATCTAGCAAATAAAACTACCAAAGTTTTATGTAAAATTTTTGAGGAAAGAGGTTAAAAATGACCCTGAATCCTGAGCCACCAGCCACCCTGTCCCTTACCTCTTACGCACATGCACACATATACTCGCAGATAGACACTCACAGACATACGCATCCTAACCTTTGCAGCCAAAAGAATTTCCTTTGTTTTGCAATGTTAATGGAATCATAATACTGTCATAATTGGCTGGTTGATTTCAATATTAAAGGAGGAAACGGAAGTTAGAAGCGTATTTTTTCCACCCCAAATGTATATCCCATTTATCATTAAATTTTTTAAGGATGTTAATGTCTGCTGTTCGTAGGCAATAGCTGCTGTATGGATGCAGCTTTAGATTGTTTCCATTTTCTCCAACTCTCTTTAGGACAAATTTAGCCTGGCCTGTTTCAGAATTTTTAAATTTCTTTTCCCAAATATTCTTTCCGATTGACCAGCAGTAGAGTTGGTGGGTTCCAACCTCTTTCTTAACGTTGTGGTTTCCAGAACAGCTTCATGGTCTTCAGCAACAACCACCCCTCTTTGATCCATGCCCCCTGATGGATGAGTTCTTCTGGGCTCCTAATGTGGTGTCACTGTTCTTCGGGAACAGTGACAATTTGGGGCAGAGGAACTAGTGCTGAAATAAACGGAGCAGTGGGGCTGAGAAAAAACCGTCACAGGGTATTTCTGCCCTGGCTTTATCTTCTCATCCTTTAGAATGCCAGCGGCATAACTGGGTCTGTTAATCAAACAGCCATGAGAGGTTAGGTCATTGGAAGCCTTTTTAGTCATTTTGTTCTTTTCAAGAGTGAATTTGTTAGAATTATGCTGAATACCCACTTAAAGCTTCAGCTGATAACCCTACCTGTGTTTTATAACTCTGCACTGTCAGAACTCATAATAAGTCAAACATTCTTTCACTGGTGCTCGTAAGGGAGGAAAAACCCCCCACAAATTTAAGAGTAATTTCAGATTGTAAATGAAAAGGAGAGGCACGACTGTTCATTTGCACCAATCATGCCTTCCTTTCATCTGCTCTGATTAGGCTTGGTGCGGTTTCATCAGACCCCTCCATCACCGAGCTGTCACTCCAGCCGTCTGTTGATTGAAAACAATCAGGGCTCTGAAGGCACAATTATTCTGACCCTTTAACTAGAGGCTGCTGTGATAATGAAAGGTTGATTATGATAGTTTGTGCCTCTTTCAGTTTGCCAAGAAGGTTAATTTGGGCATCAGACGGATGTTTAATGGGCACTTGCTGGCTACACTGAGGTAAATGAGAACGTGCAGTCTTGGATATTGCACGGATATAGTTTGGCTGTCAATCATTGTCATTTGGAGTTTGTGCCTCACACTCCGGAAATCACATTTTATTTTTTCCTTGGGATTTAATTTATTCTGTGCCCTGAGGAAGTTCTTTCACTCGGTGACCTTCACAGCAGCTTTCTCTGCCTTTTTTTTTT